>JAUPTC010001709.1:0-21429 GCA_030762895.1 Sophora flavescens
GCCCCAGCCACCACCTTCCTTTTAATAATATATATATATATATATATATATATATATATATATATATATATATATATATATATATATATATATATCCTCTTATAGTATATTCTTGTATTAATCTTTTCAATACTTAGGGTTTTCTGATTTGAGATTTTTCTAATTGGGCTTTGTAATTATTATTTTTTTAAAACTTGTGCTTGATGATTCATTGTGTCATATATTTGATGGAGACAAAAAAAAAAATCTCTCTATTTTCTTTTCATTCAGTTAACACTAGCTTCACCAAACCAGATAAATTGTTTTTTAATTGACAAGCAACCATTCCCAAGGTTGCTTGTATAAAGAACATTGCTTAATTTTAAGCAACCCATGATGTCACATAACTCAGCTCCAATGCTTAAAAAGAGATAAGCAATTGTTGCTTAAGTTTAAGAAAGTCTTAAGCAATGAGCGATGGAAATGCTCTTAGGGTTTTTATCAAGGAGAATGCTAACCAATGTCTTAAAGGCATTGGTTAAGGATCTAAAAATGAAAATTTGACATTAAGACTTGGTGTATTTTATATTTCAAAGAATGATAAACTTACTTTTCTAATGAAATTTTATTTTTTTTTGGGTGTCCTTAACCAATACCCATAGGGCACTGGTTCGCATGAACCTTTTATGAATAGGTTTCTGAAGTTAAGAGCGAAATTTATACCTATCCTCGGTTTACAAGATTAGCATATTTCAATTTTGTGCAAGTCTACCTCGATGTGTGTTAGCCAACCGCGGCCTATTGAATCACATAAACTGTTTATGTAAACTAAGCGAACGAATGGGAAGACAAATGAAACTTTAAATTCAAAACATATAACAAATTACAGAATGTAGATTAAAAAAACAGCATAATAAATATTTCAATTAAGCAGGGTCCGACTCCCTAAAAACCCACAATCTCAATCTCGTCATCCTTCATATCCACGAGCTTACCGTCTATGATATCTTTGAACACTCCTATCTCAGAGAGGTCCAACCCAGGATGCAAAACACGTATCTGGTCCATGGCTGCTTGAAAACCCAACAAGTAATACATGGACACCTTCCACTGGAGTTGGAGAAATTAAAATCAATTATAAATGAAAGAACAAAATTATTGACATATAAATTTCCAAAAGGACCAATATAAGTCACATTCAGTGCTACATTAACATTGGCATCCAAACTATTCAGAAAAACTTCCTTTTGAGTCGTTTTTTTCCTAACTAGAGAAAAAGTAGGGAAAAGAAAGAGAGGAGGGGGGATCCAAATCCATCAGATGAAGAGCATAGTGTTAATAGAAGAATTTCAAATTCTTGACAGAAATGGTTCCGACAGGATGACAGAAGAATTGAAGGAAGAGTTGTCAGATAACCACCATGAAGAGTCGAATTCAGCGAGAATTGTGTGATTGGAAAATTGGAGGAAGTTGGTATGTCGGATAGATAAAGCCCGTCAAGAAAGAAACACATTAGTCACAGTAAAATTCCCGAATATATTCACTAAACCGACGGAGAAATAGAAAAATGTGAAAAAAAGGTAAAAACCCAACTTTCGACAAAGTTGGTAATAAGAATTGTCAGACGGACAAAATATAGAAATGGCTAAGTTTTCAAGGTTGACAGCATCAGCAAGATAAGCTGTCAAACAACCAAACCGTGGACAACAAGCAAGTTGGCATAAAGCAATTCAAAGGAATGAGCAGTTAGAGAAGTTTACTTGTCAAACAGTTTGAATCTGAAACATAGAAAAACCGCCATACAGGTGGCAATTTTTAAGATAGGAAGTTTTCTTTAGGGAGTTATTTTATATGCTTATAAATACTGTTAATCCCGATGTAATAGAGGAGGTTTTACTTGATGCAATATCCTACATATCTCGATCACACAGCAGATTAAAGGATTGGACTCAAGTATTTCCTCCATCCCTTTTCATTTCCAGTTCAATTTACAATACAGTACTGCTCATTTAATTCCCCTTTACATGTTCCTCTTTACCTTCAGCATTCCTTTCATGTTATTTATTTAAGTTCTTCATTCCTTCCCATTTATCTTTCACGTTTTTTTACTTGCTTTCTTTTAATTTCCTGCACTTTAAATGCTTTCTTTTACTTTTCAACCATTTAAATACTCTTCTTTATTTGCTTTCTTCCTTTAATTTACTGTCATTTATCTTTCATTGTCATTTACAAGCTTTCAATTATTTTCCTGCAACTTACGTGCTTTCCTTTAAATTTCCTGTTGTTTATTGCTTTCCTTTAATTTCATGTTTCTTTACTTTCTTCTAATTTAACTGCAAATTATATGTTTTCCTTCAAATCCATGTATTTCTATAAATTCTAATGGAAAGCACAAACAATGCATGTTGTGTTTGGCAAAATGGGAATCGTCAGTTAAATAGAGCCTTGCGGGTGTTTGTAACGGCGGAAAACCAAAAATCTTTCGGTAGAAATCTCGTGCAAATGCCGCGGGATTAATCGATCACAAGTAGAACCCTGACTTAGGGAGTTAGACAAGATGGCGGCGACAGCCTCGGTAGTGGATTCGCTGAGGAGTGGAAATGTACATAATACGCGACCAGAGGAAGGCGAGGATTTGATCCTAAACCAGGGTCTATGTTGGGCATTGTTTAGAATGTTCTAAATCAAAACGTCAACCAAGTTGTCAAATAAGCATTAAATGAAGTTTGGTTTTAACATGTTATTACCCGACCAATTTTGCGTGGCATATTTCTGATTGGGTCAATGATGAAATGCCTCAGGGATATAAAAAATACCCAACTTGTCAAATTCTCAGGAGAGAAAGTGGAAAGTAGAAATGATCTGAGCATATTAGATATACCATCAGTTAGGAAAGTTGGCCAGAATGAAGGATTAAAAATGAAGTTACCTCACTAATTAGTCAACTAAAATGCTTCTTGTTTTAAACCCTAAGCCTAATTCAATCCCCTCTTGGAATCAATTGGAAAGAGGTTTCCATAGCCAATTCTTTAGAGACTTGAAAATAAGGTTGAGATTTATTTGGAATTAAGAGAATGAGTCACGAGAATGTGGCGACTACTATTGCGATTCAATCAAATGAGAGTCGGTGTTTCACCCATATTCGAGACAAATGGTGAGAATTTCTGCGATCTGGATACCATGTGAGAGAAAGAGACCGGTTAACCAACATTTGATAGATCTTGCCAGATTCGAGGACTAAGGTTAATGATTGAACAATTAAGCGAGAAGATTTTTAAGCAAAAGAGATTCCTAAAGAAAGGGTTAATTTTGTGAATGCTGAATCCCGTAAGGAGAGTAATAATTAGAAGAGTATGAAGTAGATTATCGAGGCAAAAATGGTCCACCTTATATATGTCAAGCTTTATGAAGCATAAAGGTAAAGAAAGAATCCCTTTCATTAATAAGAAAGTATACCATTTAGCGTGACCAGTAGTCGAATATTTTGGCATGTTAAGAGATAAGCAATTAAAATTGTCCAGGATGATCATAAGATCTTGAAAGCCCAAGAAATTAAAGATCCCGAAATTTGTAAATATCAATCACTTTTAAGTCATGTGACAACGGTTGTATGCATTGAGGATATCATTCAAAAAGATTTGCCGAGACGGAAGGTTGAAATTTTTGAACAGTGGCGGTAGGAAATGAAGACAAATCACAAGAACCCACAATGATCCAAGAAGCTAACAAAGCGGACCGCCCAAGTCCCGCATAGAAGAAGGCACAGTCAACTAAACGGACGAGAATGTCCAAATGGACTTAGGAATCCATTTGATCTTTGTCGGCCCGGAGAGCCACGGTTATTATATGACCAAAAGAAAGATGGGGCATAATTAAAGTTGCCCGGATAGCGAGCGTTTGATGAAATAGGCACGAGAAAGTTAGGCGAAACCACCAATGCATCATCCACAAGACCAGCAGAGCCGGTTTTCACAACAAATAGCCATCTTGGATCCCAACGATGTAAAAAGGAGCATCAGCTTTAAATAGGCAGACAAATAGATAAACCCCACATACACCAGTCCAGATCCAGGGCAGGCGGCCGGAAGGCCGGCTTGATCGACCGGAGGATCGGGATCAAGCCAGACAAATAACACCCGTCAACAACATATGACGATCAAATTTGGGTGACACGACCTAGGGGTTGGCTTGAAGAACCAATCGGAAGATCAGATGAGGTGCTTTACCGTAATTGAGAAGAATTTAATCACTGTCTAGACCAGGCACCCCATCCCAGATAGTGGATCAATGGGTGAAATTCAGCCGAACCACAGTGCAAATTGCAAAATCAGACATGGACTCGGAAGTAAGGTCAATGAAGCAGGGGACCACCCCTTTGGAATGAAAAGTGCCAAAAATTATGGCAGCTCAAAATACTCGGACAGCGGGGCCAGGTCTTCAGGACCACCGACTCAATTGGCTATTACTAAAGCCAAAGAGGAAGCCTACGACCTAAGAACAAACAGGCTCAGAAGAAACTTGCCAAAGCGTCATTATAAAAAGATGCCTTCCACGATGCTGGTTGTTTAATTAGCTACACGACACAAGATTAATAAGAGGAGATACCCAGATGAAGGCGTAATAGTGAATCTGGCCTGGAAGGCTAGTGTGAAGAAACCCCGATAATCAAACCAAGCAAGTAATACGCATCCAGGGTTTCATAGAAAAAGACTTCAGGCCAAGCTTTCTCACGATAAAACCAAGGCTAAGTGGACCTTCGAGTACAACCCGAGAAATGGGAAGAAAGAGGTTCGGGGGGGCTCGAGAGAAGAAAGTTGAGGCGAGAATAAAGAAGCAGATGACTACGATCAAGCGCAAATCACGATTTAACCAAAGAGTTGTCATTTAATCGTAACGTGAAGCATTGAATGATCGAATGATGACATAAACGTCGGTGGAGCCATGGACATAGGCGGCTGAGAATGAAATTGGGCACACCATCGAAGCATTAGCGCACAGCTGACGCGAGATTGCGAGCCTTTGTCAAAAGAAGTCGAGGGTCGGATAGCGAGTGATTTAAAAATCACAGCGAGAACGAGTCGGTGCATACGGATGAGATCGGACAATTGAAGTTATACTAGGCACGGAATGAGAATGAAGATAGGTTTGAGTTTCTTTAAATCCGTGAGAATCCCCGAGTAGTTTGAGTTTGATCCCTCTACGTAGCGAGATTAAGTCGGTCAGCAATGCGAGAGACAAGTGACCATTGGATGTGTGTTCGAAAATTTAGTTCTGTAATAAAATAAACGTGGCCCGGTTGGAAACATCACAGAAGCGAGCAGAAAGAGTATTTTAAAGGCGCACATGAAGGCTATAGTGATGGAAGACCCACGATAAGTGCCAACGTAAGGAAGCTAGGCCTAACATAAACTTGATGCGGAAGCGATGTTTAAAAAATTAGAAAGGATCGGTCGAGGATCTAATCCCGAAGCGAATGGTTGTCACTTTGAATTAATGGCAAAACATCTCCGAATCGAGATGGTGTCACTTCTTAAACATACAAATTGGCCTTGCGAAGAATAGCGTTGTTAAGTCATAATTCGGTAAGTCAAGCTACAATATTTTGCTTGGCGGGGATTGGATCCAGTTGTTGGCAAAGGCAGTTCATCAGCGGTACATAAAGTTGATTTTATGAAAGAAAAAGATCAAGTGGAATTTAGAGAGCGGACGGCGATCTGCTATGCTCGGATCACATATTGACTTAGGGTGTATTCTCCAAATGTGAAGCGAATCACTTGCCATTGAAGGGGTTATTAAAAGGATCGTTGAAGCAAGCCTTCTTGCCAGTTTGGAGTTACAATGCAGGACAAAGCAGACAAGACTGGCAGAATCCAATAATAGTATTGAGACCCACTTGAGATTGTCGGCCTATCGGCGAGACAAATCCACTCAAGAGAGTGTGTTGGCGGATTGTATAATTGTGGGCCCTTTGGGTTTTGAAAGAGGCCAAAGTCAAACAAAATGTAGTGGAGGATCCCCAGAAGGAAATAAATTTGGGACGAGAGAAAAAGAAAGGCACATTTTGTCCGGTGCTTTTGCGGGGGAGGATTCACAAACGAAAACAGCCGGATTAATAGCAATCACAAGTTGCTTTGCAGGGACTATGACAAATGCCTGGAGTTTAAGCGAGGATCTTGTTGAACATCGCCCACCACTAAGGGAGGATTGCAAACTGTTAAACAAGCAGTGACCGGTTTGCTCGAGAGGTGGTACATAAAATCAAGAAAAGTACAAAGGCGGCAAGCCAAGTTATCAGAACAACCAGGTATGTCGGGTGCCCCATATAGTCCCATTATTAAAAAAAAGAATGGCAAGATGAAGGTATGCATAGATTTGAGAAATTTGAATGGCTACACAAAGATGAATATCCGATACTATGACGAGCATGCTATGACTTGGCGTCAAGGAAATGAGTTTTAAGTTGTATGGATGGCGGACAGGATATAATCAAATCTTATAGTAGAAGAAGATGTGTGGCGCGCTCCAAATGTCCAGGAGCAATTGGGACATATGAATGGATTGTCATGCCTTTCGGTTTCAGATCCGAGGCCACCTATCAACAAGCAATGAATACAATTTTCCATGATGTTATTGGAAAATTTGTAGAAGTTATATTGATGATGTGGTCGTTAAGTCAGACCAAAGATGACCATTTAGACATCACGAGGCAAGGATTGGAGAATGAAAGCATAATCAAAAATGGGCCCCGGGAAGTGTAGTTTCGGATTGTCGGCTGCAAAATTCTTGGATTCTGGTCCCAGAAAGGAATCGAGGTAGACAAGAATAAAGCCAGCGATCATGGAAGCCTAGGAAGAGACAAATGAAGACCTACAATCCTTCTTAGGAAGGTTAACTTTCTGAGATTCATATCAACGCTGTCGGAAGGACAGAGTATTTGCACCGCTGGTCAAGTTGAAATGAACAAGCTTCGTTTGGGAACCTTGTCACCCAGAGGCTTTTGAGTAAGCGTGTCTAATCGATCCTGGTCATGATACCTGCGATTGCCTGTCGGCAGATTGAAGTTGTATATCAGCATCGAGAGGACACTTAGGATGTTTGTGTCCAGGATGGCGATGACAATGTTGAAAAGGGTTGTATATTATCTAAGTAGAGTCCTAAGCGATCTTTGAGGAAAGATATAGTGCCATAGAAGTTATGTCAGATTATATTTTCTTGTACAAACTCAAATATTATATGATGCCATGTCATGTATTAGTTATTTCCAAGGCGATGTAATAAAGTATATATTTGTTGAAACCAATCCTTAATGGACGATTGGTAAAAGTGGACCATTGCTTTATCAGTATTCTTTCAATACATACCCACCTAAAAAGCTTGTTAAAGGACAAGCAATAGCTGACTTTTTGGTAGACCATCCAGGATCTGGATGTGCCAGAAATAAATGTTGTCAATTTACTACCTTGGAAACTCTATTTTGACGGATCAAGGCATCAAGGAGGTAGTGGAATAGACTCCAATTGTGACCCCACAAGGAATTCCTACAAAGTTCATGTTTGAGCTTAAATATCCATATTCCAACAACGAAGCTGAATATGAAGCTTTGATTGTCGGATTGGAAATATTGATAGAGATAAAACCGCGGAATGTGCATATTTTTAGGGATTCTCAATTAGTCATCAAACAACTCACACAAGAATACAAATGTGTTAGTTGCAATTTGTCAAAATATTGTATCGTAGCTAACAAATTGAGGAAAAATTTGATTGACGTAATTGTTCAATAATTCGAGAAATTTAAATCAAGAGGCTAATGAGTTGGCTCGAGATAGCCTCGGGATATAAAATATCTCAAAAGACTAACCGACACTAATGGAAATCAAGAATTGCCGTATCGTTAGAAGAAAGAGATATTTTAGTTAATGATGTAATTCTGCCTAATGATTGGAGGTTGCCAATAATCGAGTATTTGGAAAATCCAAATCAGAATGTAGATAGAAAAACAAAGTATACATTGAATTACACGATGCAAGGAGGAAAGTTATACTGAAAATGCGTTGACGGGACTCTACACAGAGTCCCGATGAGCAGATGCTTATCTAGCTCTATCGAAAGTCCATGAGGGCATATGTGGAGCACATCAAGCGGTGATAAATGAAATGGGTTCTGCGAAGAAGTTTGTATTATTGGCCAACTATGGTTAAAGATTGTATTTTTATTTGCCAAGTCTTGTGAACAATGCTCAAACACGACCATATACAAAACGTGCGTACGGGTGAATTACATTCTATTGTCAAGCCTTGGCCATTTAGAGGATGGGCTCTAGATTTAATTAATGATACATCCGCTTCGTCAAAAGGACATCAATTCATTTTAGTTGGGTTGACTATTTTGCAAATGGGTAGAAGCAATCTGTCTCAAAACATGACCCAACAAAAATAATTGACTTCATTGAAAACCCATTATCATCGGTTTGGCATACCTTTTGACTACGACAAGATCAAGGGTGAATGTTTGTCGGAAAGAAAGTTGTGGAATATGCGTTTAGGCATATAAAAAATGCTCACATCTACACCTTATTATGCACAAGCAAATGGGCCAGAGTTGAGGGCCAATAAATAAGATTATTATTAATCTTATTAAAAGCGTGGTAAGTAACAACCTAAAAGTTGGCATAATACCCTTGATCAGTATTATGGGCATATAGAAATTCACCCAGACAGTCGGCAGAACCTGCCATATCGACATGCAATATGGGCACGATCTTGTATTACCGTTGAAATCAATCTCAATCCACCGCATTCAAAGGCAAAATGACCACCTCTCTTGACCAAGATATTGGGATGCAATGCTAGGCAATTGAATGAATTAAGTGATGACAGTTGATTCGTTGGAGAATTTGATTCGGCAAAAGAAAGAATTGCAAGATTTTATGATATGCGAATTAAGTTCAAAGCATCCAAGGTAGATGATTTAGTGCTGGAAAGTCATATTGCCCGTGGATAAAAGTTGTCGAGAATATGGGAAATGGTAACCTAAATGGGAAGGACCATTTAAAATTGACAAAAGTATTTTAGAGAAATGACGCGCTTGTCAATATTAATCACCGGCTTGACAATCAAGTCAATTAATGGCAAGTACTTGAAGGAATACAATAACGCGATGTTAAGTAAGAATTGACAAATAAAGGAAATGAGTATATTCGTTAAATTGACGATACAATGAAATATTGTCATTTGATGGAAGAAATCAAGTCGTCAATTAAAGCTAATCTAATCTTAGAATACAAGACAGTGTGTCAATAACACTTTTATTTTCCTTAACAATGTGGAGAGATAACCCAATCTGTTGAGACTTCATTCCTAATGTGATGAGATTTGAGTTGCCTCGTTTGTGGAGAATGCATCAAAAAGGGGATAAGCACGAGCAGATGTCACCATCATTTCACTTAGAAGGTTGTTGTTGTTATGATAGTAAAGATAACTTCAAAACCTTCCGGGATGAGATGATGGAACTACAATGAGATGCACCTCATTACGTATCAAGATCGGCTTTTCCCCGAATATGCGAAGGGGCCACTATGGATGTTACATTGGTTCCCGACCTTCACTGCACGTTTACATTGGTTATTGACCTTCACGAAGGATATGACCATTAAGACAAACACCTTGGATTGAAAGTTTGATATAAAGAAGGTCGATTCTTGTGAAGGAAAGAAAGAAGAATAGGTGGAAACCCTGTTGTAAGGGAAAGTATATTATGTGAAAGGTTCGACTATGAAATCGGAGATTTATAGATCTCGTTATTTATAGTTGAAGCGCAAAAGGCATTTATTGCGATTTGGTTTACCAAAGTTTAGAAACTTATCATGGCATTTATGATGATTTGATAAGGCATGAGTTCGAAGTTGGTTGGAAACATGTCGGTCAAATCAAATAATAAATAAACTTACAAAAAAAAAACATCTAATCATTAATTAATGGTATCAAGACCAGACTAAAGGTTGACATGTACAATAGTTACAATTGTCAGTTTTGGTCTAAATAGAAGATAATTGACCCATGCAAGGGAAAGATTAGTTTTTCGTCGGAAGTCGCTTCATAATCAGCGCAATGCATGCGGGTTCTTGCGACTACACTTTCAGCTTTTTGGCCAAGTCGGACAGATTCATCATCAATAGCTTTGACTCTGTCTTTGCTTTTTTCTAACGCTTTGTCAAACTTGGCACATTTTTGGTCCGTCAATTCAATTTGCAACAGTTTTTCCGATACTCATAAAGCTCTCCTTAGTTTGAGTCCGATGGAAATAAGGTCAAGTTCCTTTTGTTTAGATGATTCAAGATTTTGAAATTGAACTAAGAGATCGGCCTTGGTTTTTTCTTCCTCTTCATAAGAAGGAATGACAAGGATTCATCCTTTCTAATTTCTTGGAGAGCCATTTCCCAAAATGTCCGAATAGAGATAAAAGCGACGGCTCGACAAAGGAAGATTAGAATGAAGATGAGTGATTTCCTTGATGAGTCGAGATAGTTCTTTTTGAATCTTGATATCAGCAAGAAGTTCATCAAAAGGATTAGCTCAGAAGATCTTTGAGATCATGCATGAGGTAGTGACTTGAGAGTCATCGGAATCATTTGAGTCGTTGAAGAAGTGGTAGAAAAGGATGACTCTTTCCACTTACTTCTGAAACATATTGATCCACGTGTTAAAGTGTAAGGCCGGTTTGGGATCGGGAGACTTCATAGTAGGAGGTCCGATAGCATGTGGAGAAGGAATGACGGGAGGCATTTTAGCCAAGAGGCCTCCATGTCAATATCTTCATCCTGGAATTTCAATCATGACAAGTTCCTACCGGTTTATCACTGTTGGAATTGAAGTGACTGAAGTTGGATGATGGGGGCTCGGGGCACTTCCCGATGAGAGTCAAGAACTCGAAGATTAGTGTCAAACTCTAGTATCGAGCAAAAATACTTCCTGAAGTTCAGTCAGTATGCAGCTCAATCGGATACATTGCTGGCTCAACAGTTGTGAGAATCTCCCGAATGGTCATTGAATCATCAAGCCGAGGAGATTTTTTTCACGACAGAAAAATAAATAAAGTATATGCATGTATATAAAGGAAAATGGCAGGATTGACGGAAGTGCGGTTAAGAATCAAGACATCAAGTCAACATCAGCACTCGATTTCTCGGTAACCGGGGATAGTCTCGGCGGGTATGCTTTTCTATCAAGAAAAGAAGGCATATGAGCAAAAGGATGTAACTTGATAAATTAGATTAGATTGTTACCTTGGATTGATTGGAGGGCGAAGTGTTGGAGGAACTAGTCATAACATCCTGAATTTTAGAGCCAGTGGGAACTTTGACGGCATCAGATGCTGTCACAATTGCAAGACCCTTGACAAATTTTGATTTCTTGGAGAGGGGGTCAGGAGCCATTTTCTCTTTTCTTTCTGGATCTTTTTAACGGAGGATCGAAAGCGAAGCTTTGGCTGGCCGTGAACTCTTCTTGAGCGGTTTTGCCACCAAAGGGATGACGGGTTCATCATCGTCTTGAAGCTTCTCGAAGCAATTACATGATTTAGATTTACCAGGGAGAGGTTGATCAAGAGGAATGGGCTGTCAATAACGGCGTAAATAAGTTGATTGTCATTAGGAAAGAAAAAGAAAATAAGTTATTTGATACATGAATACCCGAAATACAATTTAGAATTCTTGAATGGAATCCAAAGTCGTCATCAGATTGAAGAAACCGAAGCGCGAAGGTAACTGGATTTGGTTTTCAAAAGGGTCAACGTAAGCACTCCATTGCTCAAAAAAGAAAAAGTTACCTCCTTTCGACGGTTTTCCTGGGTGTAAATCGGCTAAACCAAAAGGGGCACAAGGAATAGGCATTGGCTTAGGAAAAGGGGCCTTTAAGTTGTTTAAGTATTCCTGGTCATGTTGGGAATACTCCCATACATGAAAGCCTTTGATTCCTTATTATCATGCTTCCTTTTGGCTTCAACTAAAACACTATTGACATGACGAACCATATCAAATGGTCTCAAAGGATTCCACTTGATTTTATAAAAATTTTCAAAGGCTCGAATTTCTTTCTGAAGTTCACCTTGAGTTTTGGTTGCTGGATCCTGTTCTTGTAGAGGAGAATCATCATTGTTACCCACGGTGTCCTCAATACAACTCAAGCAAGTCTTTAAACTTAGACGGTGGTTGGAGTAGTATTCATCCCACCAGTCAAGAAAGCTTTGAGTAGCTCCGTGGAAGGTAGAAAATGAAATGGGTTGTAAGAAAGTCCCACGAACCTTGTCCGCATCACTGATGTCGACAATATGCTCATATGTTGGGGCTTTGACCCCCAATAAAATTTTACGTCAAGATTTGACGAATAAGGAGCGGGGATAGCTTGGCGGCGAGTTGACAAGCAACGGTGTTGGGCAAATGGAGGTAGACTCTATGAGTTACGAAATTAGGACCATCAACAAAAGAATTTTCGACAAAGAAATTTGGTCTAAATGGATTTATTGGATTTAGAGATGGTGGTGCTTAATTTTGTAAACCATTACGGACCGTATTTTAGGTCGGAAAAAGGAGAAAAATTGATCTTTGAAGAGGTAGATGAAAGTGAATGGAAAATTTTGAAGTAAAACTTGAAGTTCGCGAGTTTCATCCCTTGACAAAGACTTCGGACACATAACAGATATAGGATCCATAAGTGTCGATTGTCAAATCTGCGGGAGCTTTATATGAAAATTGATGCTCCAAGACCGCATTTAACCATAATTGGAGAAGCCAAAGGGGCCCTCCTATATTGGTTTTATTTTTAGATTTTGCGGTGTCAACTAGCATGCTCATGCTATCATAAAGATTGGCTAAGACACATTGTCCTAATGCTACTCTTTTTGCAGGATGACAAAAGATTGGCTAAAGGAACATATGAAGCGATCAAAGAAGCAGATTTACTACAAAAGACATAAGCACATAGTCAAAGAAACAAAAAGGCTACGTGCTCGATGATCCAGTCACGGGATCATGAGCTTCTCCTCTAAAATCTGCTATGTATTTGGAAAAAGAACACTTGACACATAGACATCAATTTGATTTTCAATTTCTACCTCGAGAATGCATGGTGGGGCCATCCGGACGAAGGCCGATGTAATAGCCAACATGTCAAACAAAGTCGGACCCATCATTCCATAAGGAAAATGAAAATTATTTGTTGTTTTTATTCCAAAAGAAAACCGATGCTCCTATTAAAGAAAAGTCTACCCGATTTAACATGACGGAAAGTTGAATGAATTGAAGATTCCGACTTCTTCCCATACATTGCGTTTTTCAGCTTGAACTCGGTCAAGCCAACTAATGTAGGCATCGAACCGAGTGGCAGGGGGCATTCTGAAAATCCTATTGCTCTTCTTGAACATATGAATGGGAATAGGAGTAAAAGAGGATAAAATAGCTTCATTTGAGCTAGCGGAAGGAAAGGAACTACGTAACCCTCAGAAATTTCATTTTTGGCTACGAAAGGACCCAAAAATGCAGCAGGAGGATTTAAAGTAACAAAAGGATCAAGAATAGGGTAAATTACCTTGGATTCTTACCATAACTCAGATTCCTCCAAAAGTGGGTCTTGAACCACTACCCTAGGAGGAACATTTGTAGCATGAATGCGAGGTCGGCACCTGGAAGATGTGGCCATGGAAAATTGAATGAGGGAAGAAGAAAGGATTTCTTTTAAGAAAGGATTTTGTGAGGGAAGAAGAAGAAAGATCTTTCTCTAGAAAAGGTTTACTAGTGAAGAAGGAAAGATAAAAAAGGAGAAAGTCAATACGATGTGATTAACATTAAAAGGAGAATTGAAAATCTTGGTTGAATTCCAAGAAACCTGCGGCGTCATGATTGTCCCTATTAAGTAGGGATGAAATTAAAAGCAAGGTTTAATTAACGGATAAGAACCCGAAATTAAAATGACTGTTGGTGATTTAAAAATTCAAATTTTGCTATTCTTTCGGGCAAAGCCGTCGAAAAGCAAAATTTGGGGGGCATCTGTTAAATGAAGATTTTCAAATTCTTGACAGAAATGGTTCCGACAGGATAACAAAAGAATTGAAGGAAGAGTTGTCAGATAACAACCATGAAGAGTCGAATTGTGAGAATTGTGATTGAAAAAATTGAGCAGTTGGTATGTCCAGGCGGATAAAGCGTCAAGAAAGAAACACATTCGTCACCAGTAAAATTCCCGACGAATATATTCAGCTAACTGACGGAGAAATAGAAGTAACAGAAAAAAGGTAAAAACCCAACTTTCGACAAAGTTGGTAATAAGAATTGTCAGACGGACAATATATAGAAATGGCTAAGTTTTCAAGGTTGACGACATCGGACAAGATAAGCTGTCAAACAAGCAAACCGTGGACAACAAGCAAGTTGGCATAAAGTAATTCAAAGGAATGGCTGATTATAGAAGTTTACTTGTCAAGCAGTTTGAATCTGAAACATAACAAAACTGTCATACATGTGGCAATTTTTAAGATAGGAAGTTTTCTTTAGGCAGTTATTTTATATGCTTATAAATACTGTTAATCCCGATGTAATAGAGGAGGTTTTACTTGATGCAATATCCTACATATCTCGATCACACATTAGTTAAAGGATTGGACTCAAGTATTTCCTCCATACCTTTTCATTTCCAGTTCAATTTACAATACGAGCCTGCTCATTTAATTCCCCTTTACATGTTCTTCTTTACCTTGACATTCCTTTCATGTTATTTATTTAAGTTCTTCATTGCTTCCCATTTATCTTTCACGACTTTTTACTTGATTTCTTTTAATTTCCTGCACTTTAAATGCTTTCTTTTACTTTTCAACCATTTAAATACTCTTCTTTATTTGCTTTCTTCCTTTAATTCTACTGTCATTTATCTTTCATTGTCATTTACAAGCTTTCAATTATTTTCCTGCAACTTACGTGCTTTCCTTTAAATTTCTGTTGTTTATTGCTTTCCTTTAATTTCATGTTTCTTTACTTTCTTCTAATTCAACTGCAAATTATATGTTTTCCTTAAAATCCATGTATTTCTATAAATTCAAGCAAGAAGTCACTCTTGTTTAGGCAGACACGCAATATACCCATCCTTACGAGATTACGCATAACTCGTCCGTACCTACACTCGTCTGATCTTAAGTTATTTGTGACAAGGATTTTGGACACCAACCAAAAACCAGCGTCAACACACATTTGTATTCTTGTGTGAGTTGTTTGATGACTAATTGAGAATCCCCAAAAATATGCACATTCCTTGCTTTTATCTCTATCAATATTTCCAATCGACAATCAAAGCTTCATATTCGACTTCGTTGTTGGAACATGGATTTTTAGCTCAAACATGAACTTTGTAGGAATTCCTTGTGGGGTCACAATTAGGATTCCTATTCCACTACCTCCTTGATGCCTTGATCCGTCAAAATAGAGTTTCCAAGGTAGTAAGCGACAACATTTATTTCCGGCACATCCGGTCTGGATGGTCTACCAAAAGTCAGCTATTGCTTGTCCTTTAATGACTTTAGCTGGCATGTATTGCAAAGAATACTCTGATAAAGCAATGGTCCACTTACCAATTCGTCCATTAAGGATTGGTTTCGACAACATATACTTTATTACATCAGTCTTGGAAATAACTAATACATGACACGGCATCATATAATATTTGAGTTTTGTACAAGAAAAATATAATGCTAGACATAACTTCTCTATTGCACTATATCTTCCCTCAGCGTCGTTTAGGACTCTACTTAGATAATATACAGCCCTTTCAACATTGTCATCGTCATCCTGGGCTAATAAACATCCTATAGTGTCCTCGGATGCTTTGATATGTACAACTTCAACGGTCGACCGGGCACGCTGCGGGCATCATGGCCGGTGGGGTGACTAGATACTGCTTAATCTGGTCAAAATCCTCTTGGTGACAAGGTTCCCAAATGAAGCTTTGTTCTGATTTCAACTTGACCAGTGGTGCAAATACTCTTGTCCTTCCTGACAGATTTGATATGAATCTTCTGAGAAAGTTAACCTTCCCTAAGAAGGATTGTAGCTCTTTCTTATTTGTCGGCGCGGAGGCTTCCATGACTGCTTTGGCTTTATTCTTGTCTACCTCGATTCCTTTCTTGTGGACCAGGAATCCTAAGAATTTTGTAGCCGACACTCCGAAACTACACTTCTCTGGGTTCATTTTTAGATTATGCTTTCTCATTCTCTCGAATCCTTGCCTCAGATGCTCCAAATGGTCATCTTTGGTCTTGGACTTAACGACCACATCATCAATATATACTTCTACAAATTTTCCAATAACATCATGGAAAATTGTATTCATTGCTTGTTGATAGGTGGCCCTGCATTCTTTAAACCGAAAGGCATGACAATCCATTCATATGTCCCAATAGCACCAGGACATTTGAAGGAAGATTTCGACACATCTTCTTCGGCTATAAAGATTTGATTATATCCTGCATGGCCATCCATACAACTTAAAATCTCATTTCCTGATGCTGAGTCGCAAGCATGTCGGCTATAGGCATCGGATATTCATCTTTGGGGGTAGCCATATTCAAATTTCTGAAATCTATGCATACCCTCATCTTGCCATTCTTTTTAATAACGGGGACTACATTAGAGAGCCAATCGACATACCTGGTTGTTCGTATGAACTTGGCTTTAAGCAGTCTTTGTACTTCTTCTTTGATTTTATGTACCACCTCTGGAGCAAACCGTCTGCTTGCTTGTTTAACAGGCTTGCAATCCTCCCTTAGTGGTAGGCGATGTTCAACAAGATCCCTGCTTAAACCAGGCATTTCGTCATAGTCCCATGCAAAGCAATCTTTGTACTCTGCTATTAATCCGACAAGTTTTCATTTGTAATCCTCTGGCAGAAAAGCACTGACAAAAATGGGCCTTTTCTTTTTCTCTGTCCCCAAATTTATTTCTTCCAGAGGATCCTCTACTGCCACATTTTGTTTGACTTCGGCTCCTCTTTCAAAACCCAAAGGGCCGTCGTCAATTATACAATCCGCCAATACACTCTCTTGAGTGTGTACTTCTCTGTCGGCCAAATAGGCCGACAATCTTCTCAAGTGGGTCTCAATACTCATTATTGGATTCTGGCCGAGTCTTGTCGGCCTTGTCCTGTATTGTAACTCCAAACTGGCTAAGAAGGCTTGCTTCCAACGTATCCCTGTTAATAACCCCTTCAATGGCAGTTATCGGCTTCACATTTGGAGAATACACCCGGAAGTCAATATGTGATTGCTAAGCATAGCAAGCACTGTCGTCTGCCTCTACAATCTCCACTTGATCTTGTTCATTCCATAAAATCACCTTTTGATGTACCGTTGATGGAACTGCCCCACGGCGTGGATCCAATCCTGCCAAGCAAAATTTTGTAGCTTGACTTGGATGTAATTATGTCGAACAACGTAATTCTTTCGACTGTGCCAATTTGTATGTTTAATAATGTGACACCATACGACTGAGATGTTTTGCCACTGAAATCGGTGACAACCATATCGATTGGGATTAGATCCCAGTGATCCTTTCCTAATTTTTTAAACATCGCTCTAGGCATCAAGTTTACAGTGGCGCCTCTGTCAATTAAGACCCTATTGGTGGGTCTTCCATCAATTATAGCCTTCACATGTAAAGGCCTTAAATGATTTTTACATTTCGTCGGTAGGTTTCTCCAACTGGGCCACGTTGTCGAATACGGTAACTAAAATTTCTTGAACACACATCCAATGGTCACTTGGGTCTCTCAGCATTGTTGGCGGCATTCTATCATCGTCATCGGAGAGGATCAAACTCAAAATATCCCTCGTATTCTGCCGGGATGAAAGAAATCAAACCTATCTTCATTCTCATTCCAGGCTCTAGTATAACTTCATTGTCTGGATCCTCATCCAGGACTGCACCTCCGACTGTACTGCCGTGATTTCTATTTAAATCACTCTCGTCATCGACCACGACCTATCCCGACAAAGTAGGGCAATTCTGCGCTACGGTTGTCTAATGCTTCCATGATGTCGGCCCGATCCTCGTTCGGCCGTCCATGTCCATGGCTCCACCGGCGTTTATGTCATCATTCGGATCATTCAATGCTTCAATGACATCAAATGACAACTCCTCTTTGGTTAAATCGCATTCGAGGCTTGAAGCGTGAGTCGAGTTGTTGCTCTTCTATTCTGGCCTCAACTTTCTTCTCGAGCCCCGTAACCTTCTCCATTTTTGTCATCTCGGCGGGCCATTTTGCCTCTTGGTTTTCTTGGTGAGGATGCTTGGCCTGAAGTCTTCTTTTCTATGAAAACCTGGGATGCGGGTTTACTTTGCTTGGTCTGAATCTTTGGGTTTCTTCACATCGGCTTCCATGGGGTGATTCACTATTACGCTCTTCATCTTGGTATCTCCCTCTTATTAACTTTGTTGTCGATTGCAGCAACCAAACAACCTGACATCGTGGGAAGGCATCTCTTTTATAATGGCGCCTCCCCTGTTTGGCAAGTTTCTTTTTCGAGCACGTCGGAGTCTCTGTAGCCTCCTCTTTTGGCTTTTAGAAATAGCCAATTGAGTTGAGGTCTGAAAGACCAGGCCGCCATCCCGAGCATTTTGAGCCGAGTTGGCCCTTTCGTAATTTTCATTCCAAAAGGGTGGTCCCCATTCATTGACCTTACTTCTACGAGTCCATGTCTGTTTTTGCAATTTAGGTCTTTGTGTCATGGCTGAATTCCTCACCCATTGATCCACCATTACGTTGGATGGGGGTGTCCTGGTCTTGGCGAGGATTAAATCTGCCAGCAGCAGAGTTACCTCTTTGTTGATCCTCGATTGGTTCTTCAAGCCAACCCCGGTGTTGTCTTTGTCCAAATTTATTTGGTGCATATGTTGCTGACGGCTATTTGTACATCTTCTTGTTGATCCTCTGGTTGGATCAAGCCAGACCTCAGTGTTGTCTTTGTCAGGATCTTGGCTGGTGCATGTGTTCTTGTGGCTATTTGGCCGTCTATTTACTGACAGATGCGGCACTCCTCCCTTACTGCTTGTTGGATCCAGCATGGCTATTTGGGTGCGAAAACCTGCTCCGGTTATCTTGTGGATGATGCGATGGTGGTTTCTGCTCCCTAGCTTTCTTGGCGGCTACTTCATCGTAAAGCGCTTCACATCTTGGGCAAACTTTAATTATGCCCCCCATCTTTCTTTCGTGTCATATAGTCAACAAGTGGCTCTCACGGCCGGATAAACATCAAATGGATCGACAAGTCCATTTGGATATTCTGTCCGGTCGTGATGTTGACCATGCCTACTCCCATAGGGACTTGGCGGTGCTGCTTTGTTAGCTTCGGGACCAGAAGGGTTCCGTATCAATCTTCATTTCGGCCGCTTAAGTCTGAAAATTTTAACCTTCCGTCTGTCAAACCTTTTTGAATGATATCCCTGAAATGCATACGATCGTTTGTCACATGACCAAAAGTATTATGATATTTACAATATTTCCGATCTTTAATTTCATGGGCTTTCAAGAGCCTATGATCATCGACAATTTTAATTGCTTATCTCTAAGTAATATGTCAAATATTTGATCGGCCTTGGTCACGTCAAATGTGTATACTTTCTTATTAATGAAAGGGATTCTTTCTTTGTCCTTGCGGGCTTCAAAGCTTGACATATATAAGGTGGACCGTTTTTAGTTCGACATAATCTACTTCATACTCTTGAGAATCATTACTCTCCTCATCGGATTCATTGCATCCGACAAAATTAACCCTTTCTCTCTTAAGGAATCTCTTTTGCTTAAAAATCTTCTCGACTCTTAATTGTTCAATCAGCCGAACCTTGTCCCCTAGCTGGGCAAGATCTATCAAATGTTGGTTAACCAGTTTCTTTTCGATATGGTAATCCGGACCTTGGCAGCAATTTTCACTATTTACGCCTCCCGGAATAGGGGTGAAACACCGACTCCTCATTTGACGGAATCGAGCCAGGTAGTCGATCATGATTCGTTATTCATTCTCTTAATTCCAAATAAATCATCAACCCTATTTTCAAGTCTCCCTAAAGAATTGGTCATGGAAACCTCTTTCCAATTGATTCCAAGAGTGGATTGAATTAGGCCTTAGGGTTGAAAACCAAGAAAAAGCATTCTTAGTAAGCGAACTAGGGAAGAACTTCATTTTTAATCCTTCCTCCAAGGCCAAGTCTCCTAACTCGATGGTATATCGGGCAATATGCTCATTATCGACTCTCCACTTTCTCTGAGAATTTCGACAACTTGGGTATTTTATATCCTCGAGGCATTTACGCTGTTGGACCCAATCAGGAAATGCTGATGCAAAAAATGGTTGGTTGGCATAACCAATGTTAAAACCAAACCTATTTAATGCTTGTTCGACAACTTGGTTGACGTTTTGATTTAGAACATTTTGACGGAATGCTCCAACAGCACCCTGGTTTAGGATCAAATCCTCGTCTTCCTCTGGTCGCAGAATATGTACATTTCCACGTCTCAAAGGAATCCGACGATGAAGAGGTGTTTCGCTCGTCATCTTGTTCAACTCCGTCAAGTTGTGGTTCTACTTGTGGTTGATTAATCCTGTTGACATTTGGATTGAGATTTCTACCAGTATTTTGGTTTTCGCCTAAGGTTACAACACCCAAGGCTCTATTTAACCGACGTATCTCATTTGCCAATGCTAAACATGCATTGTTTGTGCTTTCCATTAATGGCGTAATTACTGTACTCATTTGTTGAGTAAATGTATTCACCATGTCATGGTTGCTAGAATCGATCTGTTGTCGGACATTGGCTAAGGTAGCCTCCGACAGACCAACAATACTTTGTGGGAGTTGTCTCAATGGGGAAATATATGGTCTTTCTACCGGTTGTTCTTGCCGAGAATGGGTAATTATCATGGACCCCGTTATTCCATTCGCATGACCGGGAATTTGCCCCCCAGTCGATGGCCCTGCCTGTCCAGATGTATGGGCAGCCATCGTCATTCCATTTGGATATGGTATGTATGAAAATGGGGTATTTGGGTTGACGGTTGTTGACCCATAAGGCATCCCATACAAAGGTTGTGAGAGGGGCTGTGTAGTCCCTCTTGGATTTGAACTCCACAACACTTCGTGACGACAATCCAGTAGTTGATGTATTTACTTGTTGTAAAACAGGGGAAGTTGGTGACGGGAGTGTTCCTTGACCAACTTCGTCAAATCTATTGACCACTTGGGCGTAAGAAACGCCTCTTCTTATTCCTAGACCATTAGTACCACTTACCTCTGCATTAGTAGCATTAGCTCCGTTTGCAGGAATATTGTCAACCGGTGCAATAGCATCCACTGTTGACACAGCGGCGTTAGTGTCTACTACGCCTGCATCACTTGCATTACTCATATTCATAGAAATCT
>JAUPTC010001710.1:0-21426 GCA_030762895.1 Sophora flavescens
CAGAGCCTCATTTCAACCTCACCTTCCCTCATTTCACTTTCCACTCCTCACATTCTCACCCTCACGCGTCACACTTCCTCGCCTTCGTGGAAGTATCTTATTTGTCCTCCGCTTTGTCAATGGAATTCAAGGCCACTACGTGCTATAATCGGTAGTAGGGGACACCATGTTCATGAACTTGTCTAGTCTAGGAGTCTGATCAGGTATCTGTTCTCACAGCCTGAGTATTATGCTGTGAATGCAACAGAACATCGTCCTGGGTGTTCATTGCATATCCGTATGATAGAGGACATTCGGGGTGGGGGGGGTGATAATCGCATTTTGTGCCTGCTGTTATATTCCAGTAACATCGATTATAAACAGATCGGGACTTTTCGGTACGAAAGTGTCTCGCCAAGAGCAACCCTACCGAAAGCGAAGTTGCTAAGCTAAGAAAGCGTGCATCCGTCGTGTCACATGAGTTGCCCTCGTGGCCGAGCGCCTCCTCGTGGCCACTCACTCTCCCGTTCCCTTGCTCCGATCATAGGGAGCATTGAACTGTGGTGAGACATGGTTTTAAAGTGCATGTGTCCCCGGTGGGCTGTCTCATGCCAAGGTCGAGCAGGTCGAAACAGGTCGAGTTGTTGGTTTGATCTTCTCACCAGATGACATCATGGCACTGTGCAGAATTTTATGCCTAACGCCCAAACTCAGGTCTCAAGTCTCGAGCTGTGTCACGAGGTTCACGGGGGTCCCCATCACTTTCACCGCATGAATTTACTCCTGCTTGGGATCCCCACTGGAGAAGAGCCCTGCGGTATGGCAGAGCTCCCCGAATGCAGTGTCCTAGCTCAGCCATCATCGACACTTGGCTGTCTCAGAGGCTCCAGGAGATGGGGGACAACGGGGAACCTCACCCCCGAGATGCCAAGGTCTGGTCGGGCGCTCACACGCCAACCTTCGATGAGCTCTCACGAGTCCCAATCACCGCCGCCAGCCCATCTCCTACGGCATTCTCACAGTGTAACGATTAACGTCGGGAGTCATCGCCTCGACATCCGGATGAAGGCGAACTCCCAGGCATTGGAGGAGAGCTCGGGGCATGGACTTGCTTATCACCAGAGCTCATCTGGCCGGGCGGGGTGCCCGTGAGTACAGTTATGGAGAAGGTCCGCGCAGCCCATCGACCGGAGTACATCCGGGGGTGCTTTCTTATGTAGCCCGATCGCACTCTAGGAGGCCACCACCCCCGCCCACTCGGGAGGCACGATCACGGGACATGACTCTCCTTTCTGCAGGCTAACCGGCAGCGATTGGAGACGTGACCAGGAGGTGTGGCGCGAGTTCTTCCCGGAGATGGCGTTGGCCCAACGAGAGGATTGTGCCGTATACCCTCCGAGGAGAGCGTCCCTTGGGTGGTAGGGACGACCACATGCGACCGGGTGCTATGCCGTGGGGGTACCCGAGGGGACTAGAGAGCAGGTGTGACCGGTGGACGACATCCCGATTTTGATCATTGATCCGACCCTCGCATTCTCTTAGAGTTACAGCTAGAGTTCGATTGGTTGTACACTATTAGCTAGCTAGAAACTATTTTTACCGACCTTTCGGGAAAACTTCGGTATGTATATTTGATTCCTCAGTATGTTATTGTAAACTTTTCATGTTTGCTTATGAATGGATCAACATGGAGAGCCGAATCTCATGGGCCAACCAATTAGACAAGGATGAGACCGAAACTAGCCGTATTGTGTCTGGCAAGCGTGGGGTTAATTAATTTAGCATGATTGCTACGCAATTATGTTGACCATTGATGATTTCCCAGGTTCTCAAAAATAGAAAATTTGATCCCCATTTGAAAAATTGAAAATTGAACCTTTGAGAAATTTATTGTGATTGCTTGATTTATGATATGTTTGGGGTGAGAAGGGGTGCACACACCAGAATTATATCTCTGTCAAACGATTGCAAAAATGTCCCAGAGAGAATTTGAGCCTCCAACATTATTTTAATTGTGTGAATCACTTTTAAGTTGCACCTTCTACGTTTACTTGAATCTACGCATGGTTTACATATTTATATTGATGTACTGCATCAATGATCTAGGAAATTTTTCTTTGAAATAAATACTTGTACATAAATTGAACCAACTTGATGAATGATCCCCTATTAGCCATTGAGCCTTGAAGTCTATTGTTCTTCATGACTTTACATTACAAGCCATTTACTCCTAAAAACCATGATTTTCCCTATCCTAGGATTTAGGAGACCATGGAATTTTAGCTAGGAGTGTTGTTGAGGAACTAAGTTTGGGGTGGCTACAAAGTTCATGAATCATAGTTTAGAAAAAGGAGGCTAAAGTAAATGGGACAAGGCTTGAAAAGAAAAAGAGAGAAAATGTGATATATGCCAAAAAGGGCAAAGTGAAAAAAATGTATAAAAGGAAGAGGTTTGAGCTTTCACCAAAATAATGAATAGAATAATAATAAGAGTAATTTCGGTTGTTGTAATGCTAGTTTCATGCTTTCTATTGATTCTAGGACTAACCTCTATCCTTTCGGATAGAGTACCTGAGCCAGCCTCATTACAACCTATGAAAGACTTTGATGATGTATACATATTTTTTTGGGAACTTTGTTTTGATGAAAATCAAATCCATGGAAGGTGCTCTTGAATTGTGAAATAGAGTGAATGTTGTTAGCCAAGACAAATTGAGCGAATGAGTGGAATGTTAAATTCCCTTAGGGGAAGACAACTGTTTGAATTTGGTGATCTCCTTTTGTGTCATCAGATCCTCAACTCATATTCACGATTGCATGAATGATAGAATTCTCAATTGTTTAAAGTAAATGAATGTAGGGATTATATTGTTGCAAGGGGGACATTGATGAAGATTTGATGATGATAAATTGCAAGAAATTGGTGAGAAATTGATTGAATCCTTTAAGCTTGCCAAGTCTTGAGTTTTTTGAGTTTTAGCTTGTTGGGGACAAGCAAGGTTTGGTTTAGTGTTTTGATTAGCCTCTGCTCATCTAGTTTCAACTATAGAAAAGGGGGTATATTTTGTGTCTAATTGTATAGTCACTCTCTTAATCTCCCAAATTGGCCTTGTTTTGTTCCTAAGTTAGACTTTGACTCGTTTTTATGATTTTTTGTAGTTTTTAGTTTATTTTGAATCGAATTACGCTTTTCGTTTTCTTTTATTGTTTCAAGTTAAAAGTGAAGCTTTTGGAGTCAAGGAAAATGAAGAAAAAATGGAAAAACAATCCTGGAAGTTTCACCTGTAAACAGACCTCCCCTCGCGAGCTCAAGACTAACCTAAACAAGAATAAATACCTTTTCTGCTCGGCCACAATCACCACGCCGTGAGCCTCGAAGGCCTGACGTGCCAAAGATGTCATCTCTTTTATTTTATTTTTCTCTTTTATGAACACGATGAATTCGATTGTTTATGCGTTGTTACAATCACGAGGGCTAATCCCCTTGTTCGGGATCAATGAAACCACCCATGACGTGTAGAGTTCAATGTGATGTATGTTTATTTCCTTATCTCAATTCTTGTTTTCCACCTAATTTATCGCGTTGATCATATGCATGCGTGATTGAATAGTTAACGTGATGAGGCTTGATAGGCAACGTTGCGTTTGAACTTGAATTCGGAATCATTGATCGAATATTGCACGAGAGTGAATAGGAGATCGTTAACCTTATAGGAACCAGATTTAATAGAGTTTGATGATTGGGTTATGAGACCTAGTAAGTAATTAATTCAATCCTAAATACGCCCTATTAGCACGACAGTGTCATTAGAGAATTCGGGGTCTGCGTTGATATTGAAATTGAACTTGGGAGGAATCATCACCTCCTGTAGGTACTATGCATGATCGGGTAGGTGGATTTGTGACCTTAGATGTCTTAAATTCTAGATTTTAATTAATCGTTCTCTACTTGATTTGCTAATTTAAATTACATCCTAATTCTCTCTCTCCCCTCAACCACTTGCCTTGCTTGGCAACGATCTAATTTCTCGTGGATTGTAGAATTGGAGTCTAATCCCTATGTCCGACTGTAGTTACTACCGTGTTTTATTACTACGACACCTGCAGACATTTGCCGATGACTCATCAAAACCCATTCCATCAGCAAAGCACAAAGCAATGGAGGTGGACCACCCGTCCATCGCGTAAGTGCAAAGCAATGGATTTTACCACTCGCCCACTGGACGTGTAAAGCAATGGACGGACCACCCGGCCCATCCAGAGCAAAGCAATGGGCGGGACCACCTCGCCCATCGTTGACGCAAGGAATGGATCGACGGGGCCACCTATCCAGGCAAGTGTAGTGATTGGACTGACCACCCCGCCCATTGGCAATGCTCCATGATCGGACCCGACCACCGGCCCATTGGTAAATGCAATGACGGAGGGGGCCACTTCGCCCATTGGCAAATTCAATGATCGGATGGGGCCACCCCGCCCATTGGCAAATGCGATCGACGTGACTCGACTCCCCGTCCGACAAGCAAGTTCAATGCAATGGGATCGGCCCGGACAGCGTCGCCAAAGAGTCCAATGCACCGGGCGAGACCACTCAATCCAAGAAATTGATTATGAGCCCACTTCCACTCTTTATTATTTTCTTTTTCTTATTTCTCTCTTTATTACATATCACTCTCCTTAACATAATATCACTAAAATAAAAGACTGACAAAAATGGGTGTTCAAAGGTTGCCTCTTTACTTGTTGCATACTAGAAGACATGATTAATTACGGACTTTTCATGTATTGCTAGAATGAACAAGTAAAGAAAGATGAACATATTTTTGTCTTTGAAGAGGTTTGAAAATAAAATTCGCGGGAGCCCTCGAGCTGGGATGAGCGGAGTTTGAGCTCGAAGAAATAAAGATGCATTGATCCTCATAGCTCGAAAATAAACAGGTGAGTCTCAGAGCTCGAAGATAAAACGCATTGAGCCTGTAGAGCTCGAAAAAATAAGATGCAGAGAGCCTCAAAGCTTGAAAATAAAACTGCAATGGCCTGAGCTTCAAAAAAAAAATACAAATGAGCCTCGTAGTTTGAAGATAAAAATGCGAAGAGCCTCAAATGTCTCAAAAAATAAAGATGCAGTGAGCCTCTGAGCTCAAAATAAAATTGCACGAGCCTCAGAGCTCAAGATAAAAATACAAAGAGCCTCGAGTCTGAAGATAAAATGTAGTGAGCCTCGAGCTCGAAAATAAAAATGCAGTGAGCCCTCAGAGCTCGAAAAACAAATAAAGATGCAATGAGCCTCAAAGCTCGAAAACAAACATGCAGTGGCGGAACCTCTTCACCAACAGAAAACTCAATGCAATGGACTTAACCTCCGTCCAACAAAAAATGCAATGGCTACCTCTGGTCCAAATGAAAACAAATATGCAATGGACGAACCTCTCGTCCATCAGAAAATTAAATACAATGGACGGAACCTCCTCGTCCAACGTTAAAATAAACATGCAAGGGACTGAACCTCCTTCGCCCAACAGAAAATTAAATATGCAATGGACGGAACTTCTTCATCCAACGTAAAATTAAATGCAATGGACTTGAACCTCCTTCGTCCAACATAAAATTAAATTCAATGAGCCTTAGAGCTCGAGAATAAAATTGCAAGTGAGCCTTAGAGCTCACAATAAGCTTGCAATGTGCCTTAGGGCTCGAGAATAAAATGCATTGAGCCTCGGAGCTCAAAAATGAACTCGAAACGAGCCTTAGAGCTCGAGAATAAAGACGTGGTGAGCCTTAGAGCCTCGAAAATAAAATTACGGTGAGCCTTAGAGCTCGAGAATACTCAATCAATAATCTGAAACGAATGAGAATCCTTTCCTTTTGAAGACAGCAGAACCAAATGCTCCATGGAAAACTTCCACCAACCAAAACCCTTGTTCACTGGCCACTGGGACGAGGCATCACTCATTCTTTTTAACAACATTGGTCACCCAAGAATCTGATAACTTATAAGGTGGATGTTATGTTTGTCCTCCCAAGCTTATTTGCATGATTCTTTGTCGTCAAAGTAATGCTACCTCTTCCATTGAATTTGAAGTATCGAGTCCTCTTGGTTTAAAACTATTCATTGGTGCTACCATTAGAATTATCAAATCATACCATTAAACTTGTATTTACTTTTTATTGAGACATGACCATAGCGATTGAACACGAGAGTGAACCCGGATAGGGAGTGTGGAAGAAAAACCTCTTGCATTAATACGAATTTAGCTCGTTAGGAGACAATAACAAAATAAGTAAAGTGGAATACGAAGATCTTAAAAACAAAGACAAGTAAAGAAAATTACGAGAATCACAGTAAAATTTGCCCCAAAGATTGGTCCTTTGATTTTCATTTAATTGATTCCCATAGCTTTTTGATGACGCAGATCTTGGCTTCCGTTTATGAATCTTCAAACACATCATCTTCAATCATTCCTTAACAATTTGGCCCCAGATACCAGTCGGGTAAAATTGTCCCCAGTGTGGTGAGTGCTTGCAAAAGTGTTGCACCACATCCTCCTCCCTAGCTGCCTTTGAGTTTTCGCCTAAGGTCTCTTTGCCCTAAATTTTGCCTAGGTTGCCCTTTCTGTTTTCAACCTAGTGGCTTTTGTTTTCTTTTGTTTTTATTACGTTTTGCCCCAACTTTTGCCTAGGTTGACCTTCGGGTTTTCATCCTAGCGTGCATTTTCTTTTCCTTTGTTTTCATTGTCCTTTGCCCTAACTTTTACCTAAGTTGCCCTTTCGGTCTTCAATTTAGCGGCCTTCAAGCGTAGAAATTTTCACAAAGATCGAGTTCATCGCCTTGGTAACTCTTCCCCATCCATGTTTTACGGCGAATCAAAGCACCTCGAGAATGCTTGTTTGACAATATAAGGGCCTTCATAATTTGTTGCCCATTTTCTCAGCATCCTCCCCACTAGGGAGGATTTTCTTAAAAACCAGATCTCCCAGATAAAATTCTCTAGGATGAACCTTTTATTGAAAGCTCTGCCATTATGTTTTGGTACAATTGTCGTGGACAGATAGCTGCCAAATTTTCTCTTCTATCATGTTCAACTGCTCATATCGAAGTTTTCACCCCTCAGATTCTTCTAAACCGTGCTTCCATCAAGACTCTTAGAAGGGAGTTCTACGTCGATAGGTGAGACAGCCTCCATCCCCACACGAGAGAAAGGGGTTGGCACAAAGGTTTGATCGTATGTTGGTCCGATAAGCATGTAGAGCATAGCAGCGACATTTCACGCCAAATCCTTATAGTTTACAACCATCTTGGCAACGATCTTCTTGACATTTTGTTTGCTCTTCAATCGCACCATTCATTTCGGAGGCCTATGTTGAGCCGAATTGTGGTGTTTGATTTTGAAACTATCGCAGAAACTTTTGAATCTCTTGTACCATTAAGATTCGCAAGATTATCCTGAATTATCCTCTCTCGGGGATCCCGTATCTACTGACGACGCCCTTCTTGAGGAATTTGAGAAACACCCTTTGAGTTATGCGGCATATGAAGCAGCTTCTACCCATTTACTAAAATAGTCCATTGCCACCAAAATGAAACGATGGCAGTTGGAGGCCTTGGGATTAATGGGACCGATGACATCCATTCCCACATCGAAAAGGCCAGGGATGCTAAATCGGGCAGAAACGGGGGTGCATTAACTTGGTCTACATACATCCGACACTTTTGGCATTTTTTAACATGCCCACACAATCGACTCCATAGTAGACCAATAATAACCACTTATCAAGATCTTCATAGCCATCATGTGACCATTGGCATGAGTCCCCACATTCCTTCATGAACTTGATCATGATCAATTTAGCTTCGCGACATCCCACATCCGAGTAGTGGTACCATCATATCCTCTTTATACAAGACTTCCTGCTTAAGAAAAAAGGTCATAGCCAGTCTTCGGATGGTCTTTTTATTTACTTTGCTCGCCTCTACCGGTATTCCTTGTTCTGAATATATTGCTTGATATCATGGTACCAAGGCTTACCATCAGTTCTCCTTCCACATGAGCACAAAGACGCTCGCTCATCTTGCACTCTAATTTGGATGGGTTGGACATTGATATGGATATCCGGCCTTTGGTCATGGCAGCTAGTGTGGCTAAAGCATCCGAAACTGATTCTTGTCTCGACTTAAATGCGAGAAAGTAACTCGTCGAACTTGGCAATCAACTGAGCCAAGTATTTCTTATATGGAATCAACTTGAGTCCTTGGTCACCATTCACCATTGACTTGGTAAATTATTAAGGATGAATCCCCAAGACTTTCAACCCGCTTTATACCTAGCTTCAAGTGCTATTTGCAATCCACCAAAGACATGCCTCGTATTCTTCAATATTATTTGTACATTGAATTTTAGTTTATGGCCATCTGGTATTGCTTGCCATTTGGGGTGAGATAACCACTACTCCTATACCACAGCCATGCATATTGATCGCTCCATCAAAATACATTTTCCACAGATCTTCCCATTCTTCATCTTCCTCGAGGGACATTATCTCTCCACCTGGGAACTCGGAATTGACGTGCATCCATCCTCAAGAGGATTCTCTGCTAAATGGTCAGCAATCGCACTTCCTTTGATGGACTTTTGAGTCACATATTTGATGTCACCCGACAATATCACTTGCCACTTGAAACTCTTAAGGAGATATGAGGACTTTCAAAGATATACTTCCAAGTATCCATTCGAGAAACTAGCCAAGTGGTGTGATATAACATGTACTGCCTAAGGCATATGATACCTTGTTGGAAAGCTTATTCGTAGGCCCATAATTTGGTCCCAGGTAGTTCGGGAAATAAGCATAATGGCAGTTCTTGCAGCCGCACAAGCCGACAGAGAGACGGAAATTAGACAAATTTTTACAATCATTGTTTTTGCTTTTACATTAATGGGCTTAATTGCTAAACGTGGTTAATTTTTGGATTTTTCACTCATCCCGACCTTGTTGCCTTGGCAGAGCTTAACTCAAGCTATAGATACCCGGATTTTGGTGAACTTGCTATCCCTAGAAAGATAAGGAAGAGACCTACAATTTCGAGTATCACAAAAATTGTCAAATTAGGACAAAATTAAGGCTAAATAGGGTCCCGAGTTCTTTAGCACGGATTAGTGCTGCAGTCCATGATGTTCCTTCACTTAAATAGGCCTAACTTACTCATCTTAAGCCCAAATAAGGCATACGATACTGATAGCGTGATTTTACATCATGTTTCCTGTACACTTTTGCATGCATTTCATATAGATTAGGCATACTTTATTGATTTTTGTTAGCTTTTCTCTTGGAACTAAGTGAAACGATTTCTTGGTGTTGTTTGGAAGGAATTCTAAGGAAAAAATGCCTCTAAATTACCTTGATGGAGCCTGGATGGAATAGAGCCGGAAGAGTGAAGAAATTAAGCCAAGCTGTTCTCACTGATCCGCGAGATGGATCTCGCCAGCGAGCCCGAAGACCATCTCGAATCGGCAACAGTCCGCCTTTTTGTCTCGCCTCGCGAATCCCCATCTCTCCTCGCGAGCCCCGAAGGCCCGACGTGCCGGAAATGTCTCTCTTTCGGTCTCATCTCGCGAGTTACTTGCCTCGCCTCGCGAGAGATCCAATCTCCAAGACCAGATTTTAAGATTCGCCTCGCGAACTACGCCTCGCCCGCGAGTGCGCGAAGCCCGTAACCCTGTTATAATCTGTTTTAGGGCAGAATGGAAAAGGATCTTGGAGACCTTGGAGGCTACGAGTTTGGAAACCCTAAAGGCTCTTTGAATCGAGGCATCAATGGAGGATTGCCCTATGGAATCCCTTCTCTCCTTCATCTATATTTCTTTGGTTGTGGCTATGAACATGAGTAGCTAAACCTCCATTGTTGGGGTTAGAGTAGCTATTTCTGAATCCTCATGTATTTGATTTGATCTTGTAATACAGTTTTTGCTTTGTTATTGAGTGATTGATTTCGTGCTTAATGCTTGTTCAGGCTTGCACCCCCATGACTTGTTTAGTGTTTTGATATGCAATTGGAAAATTGTGTTAAAACCGGAATTTGAGATTAATCACCTAGTAAGCCTTGTATCTTGGAATTGAACTAGGTTTATTAGCAATTTGTAATCCCTAATCTTAATGAAAATTCACTAATCTAAGCCACCTAAGGAATTAGGGTCTATTAGTGGATTTAGGCTCTTGTCATCCGAGGATCGGAGCTTGAGTAATTTAGTGGATTGATTGTCATAATTGAAGTAGAAGCTGTTTGTTAGTCGTTTCATTGCATGAGGATGTAGTTTAGTGAAGCCTAACCCTAGCTCCTTTTATCATATTTGAAAACCTTTTTGTCTCGCATTTCAACCTGTTTGACAAAATTCCTCAAAGAACTTCTTTTTGTTTTGTTAGTTTTAGCTTTTGTTAGTATAGAATCGCCTTCAATCCAAAAATCCGCTTGGATAGTAATTGATTCCGGTAAATGCTAGTACTTGTATCAGTCCTCGTGGGAACGATAAACGGTCTCACCACCGCACTACCTTGCACGACCGGGTATACTTGCCCGTGATCCACATGAATACCTTGTTTGAAAGCGTATTCATAGGCCCTCAATTTGGTATAAGGGTTAGGTTAGGATTAGTAAGCATAAATAGCAGTTTACAGTCGCACAAGCCAGAGAGAGACGGAAATTAGACAACTTTTACAATCATTGTATTTACTTTTACATTAATGGGCTTAATTGCTAAACATTGTTAATTTTCGGATTTTTCACTCATCCTGACCTTGTTGCCATGCGCAGAGCATAACTAGAGCTACAGATATTGGATTTTGGTGATCTTGTTGTCCCTAGAAAGATAATGAAGAGACCTACAATTTCGGGTTTCAAAAGAATTTTCAAATTAGGCCAAAATCAAGGCTAAATTGTGTCCCAAGTTCTGCAGCGCTCATCGGTGCTCACTCCATGATGTTCCTTCACTTAAATGGGACTAACTTACTCATCTTAAGCCCAATTAAGGTATATGATACCTTGTTGGAAAGCTTATTCGAGGCCCTTAATTTGTCTAGGGTTAGATCAGGATTAATAAGAATAAATAGTAGTTTACAGCCGCACAAGCCAGAGAGAGATGGAAATTAGAGATCTTTTACAATCATTGTTTTTGCTTTACATTAATGGGCTTAATTGCTAAACATTGTTAATTTTCTAATTTTTCACTCATCCCGATCTTGTTGCCTTGCGCAGAGTATACTAGAGCCACGATATCAGATTTTGGTGATCTTGTTGTCCCTAGAAAGATAAGGAAGAGACCTACAATTTCTAGTTTCACAAGAATTATCAAATTAGGCCAAAATCAAGGGTAAATTGGGTCCCGAAGTTCTCTAGCACGGATCGGTCATGCGAGTCCACGATGTTCCTTCACTTAAATGGGCCAAACTTACTCATCTTACGCCCAATTAAGGCATATGATACCTTGTTGGAAAGCTTATTCAGAGGCCTTTAATTTGGTTTAGGGTTAGGTCAGGATTAATAAGAATAAATAGCAGTTTACAGTCGCACAAGCCAGAGAGAGACGGAAATTAGACAACTTTTACAATCATTGTTTTTGCTTTTACATTATTGGGCTTAATTGCTAAACATTTTTAATTTTCGGATTTTTCACTCATCCTGTCCTTGTTTCCTTGCACTTAGCATAACAGGAGCTACTGATATCGGATTTTGGTGATTTTGCTGTCCCAAGAAAGATAAGGAAGAGACCTACAATTTCAGGTTTCTCAAGAATTGCCAAAGTAGGCCAAAATCAAGGCTAAATTGGGTCCCGAGTTCTCTGGCGCGATCAGTACGCAGTCCACGATGCTCCTTCACTTAAATGGGCCTAAATTACTCATCTTAAGCCCAATTAAGGCATATGATACCTTGTTGGAAAGCCTATTCAGAGGCCCTTAATTTGGTCTAGGGTTAGGTCAGGATTAATAAGCATAAATAGCAGTTTACAGTCGCACAAGCCAGAGAGAGACGGAAATTAGATTAAAGTCATTGTTTTTGCTTTTACATTATTGGGATTAATTGCTAAACATTTTTAATTTTCGGATTTTTCACTCATCTTATCCTTGTTTCCTTGCGTTGAGCATAACTTGAGCTACAGATATCGGATTTTGGTGATCTTGTTGTTCCTAGAAAGATAAGGAAGAGTCCTACAATTTCAAGTTTCTTAAGAATTGTCAAATTAGGCCAAAATCAAGGCTAAATTGGGTCCCGAGTTCTCTGGCGCGGATCAGTGCATAGTCCATGATGTTCCTTCACTTAAATGGGCCTAACTTACTCATCTTAAGCCCAATTAAGGCATATGATACCTTGTTGGAATGCTTATTCAGAGGCCCTTAATTTGGTCTAGGGTTAGGCCAGAATTATTAAGCATAAATAGCAGTTTACAGCCGCACAAGCGAGTGAGACGAAAAATAGACAACTTTTATGGTCATTGTTTTTGCTTTTACATTATTGGGCTTAATTACTAAACATTGTTAATTTTCGGATTTTTCACTCATCCCGACCTTGTTGCCTTGTGCAGAGCATAACTAGAGCTCAGATTTCGGATTTTGGTGATCTAGCTGTCCCTATAAAGATAAGGAAGAGACCTACAATTTCAGGTTTCACAAGAATTGTCAAATTAGGCTAAAATCAGGGCTAAATTGGGTCCCGAGTTCTCTGGCACGGATCGAGGCGCGATCCATGATGTTCCTTCACTTAAATGGGGCTAACTTACTCATCTTAAGCCCAATTAAGGCATATGATACCTTGTTGGAAAGCTTATTCGAGGCCCTTAATTTGGTCTAGGGTTAGGTCCGGATTAATAAGCATAAATAGCAGTTTACAGCCACAGAAGCCAGAGAGTGACGGAAATTAGACAACTTTTATAATCATTGTTTTTGCTTTTACATTATTGGGCTAAGTTGCTAAACATTGTTAATTCTCCGGATTTTTCACTCATCCTGTCCTTGTTGCCTTGTGAGAGTATAACTTGACCTACGGATATCGGATTTTGGTGATCTTGCTTGTCGCTAGAAAGATAAGGAAGAGACCTACAATTTCAGGTTTCACAAGAATTGTCAAATTAGGCCAAAATCAAGGCTAAATTGGGTCCCGAGTTCTCTGGCGCGGATCAGTGCGCAGTCCATGATGTTCCTTCACTTAATTGGGCCTAACTTACTCATCTTAAGCCCAATTATGGCATATGATACCTTGTTGGAATGCTTATTCCGAGGCCCTTGATTTGGCCTAGGTTTAGGTCAGGATTAATAAGCATAAATAGCAGTTTACAGCCGCACAAGACAGAGAGAGACGGAAAATAAACAACTTTTACAATCATTGTTTTTGCTTTTACATTATTGGGCTTAATTGCTAAACATTGTTAATTTTCTGATTTTTCACTCATCCTCACCTTGTTGCCTTGCGCAAAGCATAACTAGAGCTACATATATCGGATTTTGGTGATCTTGTTGTCCCTAGAAAGATAAGGAAGAGATCTACAATTTCAGTTTTCAGAAGAATTGTTAAATTAGGCCAAAATCAAGGCTAAATAAGGTCCCGAGTTCTCTGCCACGGGTCGGTGCAGAAGTCATGATGATCCTTCACTTAAATCGGCCTAACTTACTCATCTTAAACCAAATTAAGGCATATGATACCTTCTTTGGAAAGCTTATTCAGAGGCCCTTAATTTGTTCTAGGGTTAGCGCAGGATTAATAAGCATAAATATCAGTTTACAGCCGCAAAAGCCAGAGAGAGACATAAATTAGGCAACTTTTGCAATCAGTGTTTTTGCTTTTACATTTTTGGGCTTAATTTCTAAACATTGTTAATTTCCGGATTTTTCACTCGTCCTGACCTTGTTGCCTTGCGCAGAGCATAACTAGAGCTACATATATCGGATTTTGGTGATCTGACTGCCCCTAGAAAGATAAGGAAGAGACCTACAATTTCAGGATTTACAAGAATTGTCAAATTAGGCCAAAATCAAGGCTAAATTGGGTCCCGAGTTCTCTGGCTCGGATCAAAGGCGATCCATGATGTTCCTTCACTTAAATGGGCCTAACTTACTCATCTTAAGCCCAATTAAGGCATATGATACCTTGTTGGAAAGCTTATTCCGAGGCCCTTGATTTGGCCCAGGGTTAGGTCAGGATTAAGAAGCATAAATACCAGTTTATAGCCGCACAAGCCAGATAGGGACGGAAATTAGACAACTTTTACAATCATTGTTTTCGCTTTTACATTATTCGGCTTAATTGCTAAACATTCATAATTTTCGGATTTTTCACTCATCCTGACCTTGTTGGCTTGCGCAGATCATAACTAGAGCTACAGATATCGGATTTTGGTGATCTTGTTGTCCCTAAAAAGATAAGGAAGAGACCTACAATCTCCGGTTTCAAGAGAATTGTCAAATTAGCCCAAAATCAAGGCTAAATGGGTTCCTGAGTTCTCTGGCGTGGATCAGTGCGCTGATAAGCCCCTGGCTTATCTAGTTTTATGACTAGATGAACTAGGGTTTATGTGTCTATTTATTCGAGTTCACTCTCGTTTTCTCCCAAATTTGCCTTATTTCGTTCCTGAGTTGGACTTTGACTCGTTTTGCGTCTTTTGTGTAGTTTTTAGCTTATTTTGGATAGAATTACGCTTGTGGGTGCTTTTGTTGTTTCAGGTTAAATAAGTGAAGCTCCAAGAGTAAAGGAAAGTCGAAAAGAAGTGGAAATTGAAAGTATTGAGGCAGTCGCCTCGCGAGTGTATGCTTGCCCCGCGAGCCTGAAAGTCAACAAAGCAGCAAAAGTCATCACTTCAGTCTCGCCACGCGAGAGGTGTCCCGCCTCGCGAGCTCATGAAAACCTGCAAGACAGAGACCATCACGGCCAAGCCGTGATGAATACCACGCCCGTGGCAGTTTAAGGTTGGAAGACTCGCCCCGCGAGAGGAAGCTCGCCTCGCGAGAGAATGAAGACTTGGAAGTCAGAGACCATCACGGCCCAGCCGTGATGAAGGTCACAGCCCAGAATTGAAGACTCGCCCCGCGAACACTATTTAGCCTCGCGAGAGTTCAAATTGAAAGCGCGCCAATTTTAATTCTCGCCTCGCGAATGGCTGCTCGCCTTGCGAGCGAGCGCAGATCAGGATTCCTATTTAAAGGCTGTTGCAGATCAGATTGGGGGAATGACATCTGGGAGGCTGTAGGGCTTTAGGAGGGCCGTGAATCCTAGTAGTTTTTCACTGTTTAGAGTAGCGTTTAGGGTAGTTTCTTTTCTCTTTGGAGCTGCGTCTCCCGTTCTCATGGAGGTTATGTCCGATCGCTTGTCTATGAGCATGAGGAACTAATCCCCTCGTCCGAGGGAACGATGAAGCCACCCACGGCAGTGTATTGTTCATATGATGTATGTCTTTCTCCTTTAATTCAATTCTTATTTCTCGATTCTGATTTGAATGTTTGATCATATGTTTTGCGTGATTAATCAGTTAAACGTGTTTGAGGCCTAACGGCGATTCGCGTTTCAGAACTTGAATCGGGATCATAAATGTTTTCTAATTCTGATTTAATTGTGTTGATCATATGTGTTGCGTGATTGACTTGTTAACGTCGATGAGGCCTAGTCGGCGATTCGCGTTTAGAACTTGAATTAGGATCATCGATCGAATATTGCACGAGAGTGAGTAGGAGATCGGTGCGACCTTATAGGGAACACGAATTAACAGAATTCGAGATTAGGATTATGAGACCTAGTAAGTAATTAATCCAATCGTCGAATACGTCCTAATGAGCACGAGAGTGGACTTAGGAGAATTTAGGGGTCCCGGTTGACATTGCAATTGAACTTAGGGAGGAATTCATCATCACTTGGGAATACATATTGGGTAGGTGGATTTGTGACCTTGGACATTTTAGTTTTCATATTTTTAGTTAATTATTTAATTAGATTTGTTAATTAAATTTCGATCCTATTCTCTCTTCTCTCTCTCAACCACTTTTCTGTAACTTGACCGAACGTATCTGATTTCCCGCGGATTAGTTGAATTGGTAGCCCAATCCCTGAGTTCGACCTCGGTAATTACTTTACCGTGTTTATTTTTATTACTTGCGACGACCCGGTACACTTGCCGGAGTCACAACAAGTTTTTGGTGCCGTTGCCGGGGATTGGCACAACCAGTGTTACTAATTTTAGGGTAGTTTGATTATTCGGTTAAGTTATTTTTATTTTTATTTTTTTTTAATTTTAGTTTTATTTTTATTTGCTATTATCTCTCTCTACTTCTTTGATTCCACTTGGTCTTGCCGTGTTTTGTATGCGAGGTACACGAAGGAATGCTTCCGGGTTGCGAATATTGTGATGGGAACCAGGACACTTGGAGTTGTCCGTTCGACTTCCCTCAAGTGTATGTGGAACCATGGCATAATGACAGTGTGCCCCAGAACAACTATCAGAGTCAGAATCAGTATTGGGGTGATATGAGTAGAGACCATCCGAATTTCGCTTGGAGTAATGATGACGATGGTCTAGCCTGGCAGCCACAACCTCAACAAAGTTGGCAACAACAACCTCAACAGAGTTGGCAACCACAACCTTGGGAGTTGGCTCTTGAGAAGTTGAATGCGACACTTGAGAAAGTGTCAATCAATAAAAATGCAGCCACTGACAAGTTGGCAACTCATACAGGGATGGCACTTCAGAATCTAGAGATGCAGATTGCCCAGCTTTCAAAGCAACTAAATGAGCCTCTCCTAGACACTCTCCCAGGTGATACCGAGAACGACCCTAAGAACCAATGCAATGCCACAACAACTAGAAGCAGTGGGGTGTCGGGATATGACTGGGATGTAACTAGTTCTCAGGGAGTTGAGGAAGAACTACCACATGTTGAGGAAGAACAACCGGAGGAAAAAGAATTGGCAAGTGACATGGCCCGGAACAACCACATGATGAGGAAGAGCAACCAGAGGAAGAGGAGTTGGCAAGGGACAAGGCACCGGAGCAAGAGGGTAGAGAGAAAAATGAAGATAAAGTGGCAGAGGATTTCACCATGCTTGCCAAGCAACCTGATTTTGATGCGTTAAATAAATATGTCGGCTTGCATGCATGCATGGACACCAGTAAGATAGACCCTCCCACTTGTCTGGCACACTTCCTCGTGAAGACACCATTTGGCCCGAGAGGAAGTGAGTTCATCAGTACGGAGGTCAATGGAGTTTTCACACACTGGCTGGGTGGAGTTGATGATAAAGTCATATTGCTGCTACGATCTCCACTCCAATTACCATTTGATCCGGGTGGAGGATGTGATATGATGAGCATCCCTTGGCCTCTCGTACCCACGCACCATGGGATCCAGGTGGATGCTTCTTAATAAGTCAAGCTCGGGACATTAAACAAGCGCTTCTTGGGGAGGCAACCCAAGCTAGGTATCCCTCTTTTTTCCTAACCTGCTTTCGTTTTGCTTTGTGTTTTGTTTTTTTTTGTCACTCTTGAATAATTTGAGAAGATCAAGAGTTTTTGTATGAAATGTCGTGTCGGCAAGCTTGTTGGACTTTAATTAGATTGAGTGTAGATTGATTGCATGAATTATTTGACCATTGATGATTTCCCCTAAGTTCTGAAATTAGAAAAGTTTATCCCCACTTAAAAATTGAAAACTGAACTTTGAGAATTTTGTTGTGATTACTTGATTTATGATAAGTTTGGGGTGAGGGGGTGCACACACTAGGAATCGTATCTCGGTCAAACAATTTGCAAAATGTCCAGGTGAGGATTTGAGCCTCCAACTCTGTTTTTGAATGTGTGAATCACTGTTAAGTTGCACTTTCCCGAATTTGCTTGAATCTCTATATGGTTTGCATGATTATATGTTGCATCAAATGATTTAGGCAATTTTCTTTGAAAAAAACTACTTGGCCTAAAAGGACCATCCCTAATGCATGTTCCCTAGTTAGCCAAATTGAGCCCAATTGACCTATTGTTTCTTGATGACCCTACATTACGAGCCAAAATCTGAAAAACCATGTTAACCCAATCTTAGGATTAGGAGAGCATGGAAATGAGCAAGAGAAAGGTTGTGAGAAACTAAGTTTGGGGTGGCTACGAGGTGATATGTCATATTGGGGTGAGAAAAAGAAAAATAAAGGTTGAAAAAAAAAGCCAAAAGAAAAGGGGCAAATCAAAAGATGAGCAAGGAAAAAAGTTGTAGTCACCCGAGACAAAAAAAAAAAAAGAATGAAAAAAGGGATTTGAGTGGAAAAAGTGTTTAATGCTCATGCTCTCTTAGTTCCTAGGGACTTAAGCCTAGTATCCTTGAATATCCTACCCTCAGCCAGGCCCCATTACAACCTTTAAAAGACCTTCTGATGTTGCATACATGTTTTCGTGGGAACTACTTTTGAGATGAAAATCAAATTCATGGGAAGTGCTCTTGATAAGTGAAATTGAGTGAAAAAGTTGAAAGCCTTGACGAATTGAGCGAATGAGTGAAATTTTACATACCCTTGTGAGGAAGGCAATTGTTTGAAATAGGTGATCTTCCTTTGTGTGTATCTTTGAGCCTCAACTTAGAGTAATGATGGCATGAATGATAAATTCTCAACTGTTTAAAGTAGATGAATGTGGGGATTACATTAATGTAGGGGGGGAGATCATTGAAGAAAAACTGTTTTGATTGCATGAAATTTGTGCGAAATCGATTGATTCCTTTAGGCTTGCCAAGTCTTGAGTCGTTTTTGAGTTTTAAGCTTGCTTGGGGACAAGCAAGGTTTAAGTTTGGGGTATTTTGATAAGCCTCTGGCTTATCTAGTTTTATGACTAGATGAACTAGGGTTTATGTGTCTATTTATTCGAGTTCACTCTCGTTTTCACCAAATTTACCTTGTTTCGTTCTGAGTTGGACTTTGACTCGTTTTGCGTCTTTTGTGTAGTTTTTAGCTTATTTTGGATAGAATTATGCTTGTGGGTGCTTTTGTTGTTTCAGGTTAAATAAGTGAAGCTCCAAGAGTCAAGGAAAGTCGAAAAGCGATGGAAATTGCAAGTGCGGAGGCACTCGCCTCAAGGAGTGTATGCTCGCCCCGCGAGCCCGAAAGTCAACAAAGCAAAGCAAAGTCATCACTTCAGTCTCGCCACGCGAGAGGTGTCTCGCCTCGCGAGCTCATGAAAACCTGCAAGACAGAGACCATCACGGCCAAGCCGTGATGAATACCACGCCCGTGGCAGTTTAAGGTTGGAAGACTCGCCGCGTGAGAGGAAGCTCGCCTCGCGAGAGAATGAAGACTTGGAAGTCAGAGACCATCACGGCCCAGCCGTGATGAAGGTCACAGCCCAGAATTGAAGACTCGCCCCGCGAACACTATTTAGCCTCGCGAGAGTTCAAATTGAAAGCGCGCCAATTTTAATTCTCGCCTCGCGAATGGCTGCTCGCCTCGCGAGCGAGCACAAATCAGGATTCCTATTTAAAGGTCATTGCAGATCGGTTGGGGGATGACATCCGGGAGGTCTGTAGGGCTTTAGGAGGGCCGTGAATCCTAGTAGTTTTCACTGTTTAGAGTAGCTTTAGGTAGTTTCTTTTCTCTTTGGAGCTGCGTCTCCCTTTCTCATGGAGGTTATGTTCGATCGCTTGTCTATGAGCATGAGGAACTAATCCCCTCGTCCGAGGGAACGATGAAGCCACCCACGGCAGTGTATTGTTCATATGATGTATGTCTTTCTCCTTTAATTCAATTCTTATTTCCCGATTCTGATTTGAATGTTTGATCATATGTTTTGCGTGATTAATCAGTTAAACGTGTTTGAGGCCTAACGGCGATTCGCGTTTCAGAACTTGAATCGGGATCATAAATGTTTTCTAATTCTGATTTAATTGTGTTGATCATATGTGTTGCGTGATTGACTTGCTAACGTCGATGAGGCCTAGTCGGCGATTCGCGTTTAGAACTTGAATTAGGATCATCGATCGAATATTGCACGAGAGTGAGTAGGAGATCGGTGCGACCTTATAGGGAACATGAATTAACAGAATTCGAGATCAGGATTATGAGACCTAGTAAGTAATTAATCCAATCGTCGAATACGTCCTAATGAGCACGAGAGTGGATTTAGGAGAATTTAGGGGTCCCGGTTGACATTGCAATTGAACTTAGGGAGGAATTCATCATCACTTGGGAATACATATTGGGTAGGTGGATTTGTGACCTTGGACATTTTAGTTTTCATATTTTTAGTTAATTATTTAATTAGATTTGTTAATTAAATTTCGATCCTATTCTCTCTCTCAACCACTTTTCTGTAACTTGACCGAACGTATCTGATTTCCCGCGGATTGGTTGAATTGGTAGCCCAATCCCTGAGTTCGACCTCGGTAATTACTTACCGTGTTTATTTTTATTACTTGCGACGACCCGGTACACTTCCCGGAGACACAACATGCCGGATCCATGATGTTCCTTCACTTAAATGGGTCTAACTTACTCATCTTAAGCCCAATTAAGGCATATGATACCTTGTTGGAAAGCCTATTCAGAGGCCCTTAATTTGGTCTAGGTTTAGATAAGGATTAATAAGAATAAATAGCAGTTTACAGCCGTACAATCCAGAGAAAGACGGAAATTAGACAACTTTTACAATCCTTGTTTTTGCTTTTACATTATTGGGCTTAATTGCTAAACATTGTTAATTTTCGGATTTTTCACTCATCCTGACCTTGTTACCTTGCGCAGAGCATTACTAGAGCTACAAATATCGGATTTTGGTGATCTTGCTGTCCCTAGAAAGATAAGGAAGAGACCTACAATTTAAGGTTTCATAAGAATTGTCAAATTAGGCCAAAATCAAGGTTAAATTGGGTGCCGAGTTCTCTTCCACGGATCAGTGCGCAGTCCATGATGTTCCTTCACTTAAATGGGCCTCACTTACTCATCTTAAGCCCAATTAAGGCATATGATACCTTGCTGGAAAGCTTATTGATAAGCCTCTGGCTCATCTAGTTTTATGGCTAGTATGACCAGGGTATTGTGCAAATTATATCCTATTTTCACCCAAATTAGATTAGATTGTCCTCAAGCAAGGTTTTGAGTCTCTAGAGTAGTTTTAGGTTAATTTAGCTAGTTTTGAGTCAAATAATACACTTATAGTTGTGTCTTTGTTTTCAGGTTAAGTTGGAAGTCAACAAAATAAAGAAGCAGGGATTCGCCCCGTGAATATCTCTTCGCCTCGCGACCCCGAAGCTGACTGTTCCAAGAAAATGCAAGGTCTCTGGTTCGCCCCGCCAGTCACCCAAGCCTGAAAAGTCAGAGACGATCACGGCTTGCCCGTGTTGAAAGTCCAAGGTGTGGCAGTTTTGAAGTTGAAGAGTCTCGCCTCGCGAGCATCCATCCGCCTCGCGAGTCTGGAAGTCAGAAAGCATCACGGTTGGCCCCTGATATTCATAA
>JAUPTC010001711.1:0-21425 GCA_030762895.1 Sophora flavescens
TTTGAATCATGCCTATGTACTTTAAACTAGTTAATAATTATAACCTTTGCTCAAATCGCATCTTACTCATCTACACCAGAAAAATAAAAGCACAAAAAATATGATATGAGATTTGAGGATAAAAATGTTACTTTACTGTGAGAGAAGCTTGTGGTAATAAAGTGAGAATTGACCAACAACAGTTTCAACAAAATTGTTCCCATGATGCTGAAATGAACAAAAGACAGGAGTAAAGGAACAAAGAAGCACGAAGGTCAAGAAGAGGCCTGAAGCTGATTCAACCTATGATCAAATAATATAATCAATAAAAACCAATAAAAACATAAGGATCGGGGAACCCTAATTATGGGCCTGGAGCAAGGTGCACCTCCTACGGCTTACAGCTTATGTTCACTCTGAACCCTATTTCAATGAACTCGATAATAAAAAAAAGAGGACATGTTTTAGAAATCAAACTAGTAACAAAGTTGAGAGAGATGAAGAGAATAAAGAAAATGAAGAAGACAGGAGCACCATTGAAGAAGATGAACAACCATCTGAGGGGAGCATCGATAATAAGGTCGAGAGATAGAGAGATGATACTCTGATTTAATCACAATTTATTGTAGCACCAATGTATGGAAAATGTAAAAATATTTGAATTTAAAATTTTAATCTACACACGTTGGGAATAGGTATCGATATATGCTTATGAAAGAAAGTAGAAATGAAATGAACGTGGTAACTGTACTGAAAAAAAGAAAAAGAATAAAAGAAAAAAGAAATTATTTGATAGTCAGCATTGTATTGGAACAATAAGACATTTAAATCTAAATATATTAAAACTATTTTTCTGATTTTTAAACATTTTTAAGCAAAGAAAATATATTTTAATTCGACAGGGAAAAGTCTAGACAGGCTTCCTTGGTGCTTCAGGCTGACTACATGTCCACTTTCCTTCTAATATGGAATAGTTTATATTGTATTTTTAAAATATTTTTTAAGAAGAAATATATTTTTTTAATTTAGATTAGGAAAAAGTCTAGTCAGAGGCTTCCTTGGTAAGCTTTTCATGTGGTGATGACACCCGTCCATACTTTTCACCCGGATTAGCTTATATATTGTATATATTCATCTACAAACGTTGGGAATAGGTACTGCACATATGCTATGGAAGAAAGTAGAAATGAAATGAATGTGGTATTGGAATTGAAAAGAAAGACAAAAGAATAAAAGAAAAAAGAAATTATTTGATATCACATCGAATTGGAACAATAAAACTATTTGAATTTGGACATTTAAATTAAATATATCAAAACTATTTTTCTGATTTTTAAAAATATTTTAAGCAGCAAAATATATTTTTTAATTACATATTAGAAAGTCTAATAGGAGGCTTCCTTGGTAAGCTTTTCATGTGGTGATAACACTCGTCCATACTCTCCTTCTAATGGGGATTAGTTTATATTGTGATAGATATGATACTGACTTTTCTCTTCTCTTAATCATAAGGTGCGGCCGACGTTATAATTTCTCTTGTGACTTCTCAGCCTTTTAACAATTGAAGTTCAATAATCCATATATGCAAGATCAAAGAAAATGTTGGAATATTTCTTTTGTTTGTTTCTTTGAAGGCAAGAAAGGTGAGAGAGAGAGAAATGAAGAAAATAAAAAATGAAGAAGATGAGGAGCACCATTGAAGAAGACAGTTCAAATCTGATTCGAGGGGAGCATCGATAATAAGTAGAGAGATGATACTCGATTTAATTACACTTATTGTAGCAATTCACAATGCATTGATAATGGAATATTTGGAATTTAAATTTTCATCTACCGAATGCTAGAATAAGTACTGCACATATGCTTATGAAAGAAAATAATAGAAATTAAATGAATGTGGTATGTGAATTGAAAAGAGAAAAAGAATAAAAGAAAATAAATTATTTGATAGTCACATTGAATTGGAACAATAAACTATTTGAATTGGACATTTAAATTAAATATATTAAAACTATTTTCCTGATTTTAAAATATTTTTTAAGCAGCAAAATATATTCTTTTTATTTCTAGACTTGTGAAAGTTCAATAAAGGCTTCCCTGGTAAGCTTTTCATGTGGTACGGCACCTCATTCACTTTCCTTCTAATAGAATTAGTTTATATATCCAGAGTATTCATCACAGACGTTGGGGAATAGGTGCTGCACATATGCTTATGGAAGAAAGTGGAAATGAAAATGAATGTTATTGGAATTGAAAAGAAATAAAAATAATAAAAGAAAATAAATTATTTGATAGTCACATTGTATTGGAACAATAAAATTATTTGAATTTGGACATTTAAATTAAATATATCAAAACTCATTTTTGATTTTAAAATATTTTTAATTCCATATGAGGAAAGACTAATAGAGGCCTTTGGTAAGTTTTTCATGTGGTGACGCATAATCGCTCCATACTCTCCTTCTAACGGGATTAGTTTATATATCAGAAGATATGATAATCGACCTTTCTCTTCTTAATCACAAGGTGCGTCAAATTATAGCTTCTGTGATTTTTAAGTCTTTAACACAAAGTTCAATAATCCATAAGTATGCTCAAAGAAAATGTTGACCTTCAATGCTTGCTTTTGAAGGGTAGAAACTAAGAGAGAGATGAAGAAAATAAAGAAAATGAAGAAGATGAGCACCATTGAAGAAGATGAAATGTTCCGATTCGAGATACTTGATAATACAGTAGAGAGATGGTACTGATTTAATTGATAATTTATTATAGCACCACCATGCATTGAATTTAAAATTTCTTCTACAAACGTTGGGAATAGGTACCGTATATATGCTTATGAAGAAAGTAGAAATGAAATGAATGTGGTATTAGAATTGAAAGAAAGAGAAAAGAATAAAAGAAAAAGAAATTATTTGATAGTCACGTTATATTGGAACAATAAACCATTATTTGAATTTGGGACATAAATTAAATATATCAAAACTATTGATTTTTTAAAATATTTTTTTAAGCAGCAAAAATATTTTTTTAATTCCATATTAGGAAAGTCTAACAGAGGCTTCCTTGGTAAGTGATAGCGTGAACTGCAAGTGTACTGTCGTCAGCTGCTAATAAAAAGATTGAACCTAATAGATTCCATCTCTCAAACAACAGCTTAATTATTAAATTAATTAAACTAAACAAGGAAAAATATTTAGTTTTTGATATAAGAATTAACTAACAATCAAGTATTTAAAACGAATCAAACAGAATCACAAAGCAAATCAACTGAGTTTTTCAAATTAAAAGAGATTTCGGTGAATTTGCCAACAACAAGACTCGCTTTTATGTTACAAATTGACTACCCCTCTTGCTAATTATCAAAATTGCTTTGAAGGTGAATTTGTCCTAATAGTCACTGTTCCTCTCGAGATACAAGAACTGTGCTCCAATTAAAACCAACTCATAATCTCGCGGTAATTGTATTTAAATCAACCCATTAAGATTTCAGACAATTCAATGAACCCTTGAAGGACCGTTTTCTAACTCGGGATTTAAGTCCTAAGTTCAACTCTATAGATCCGATACCTAAGTTCACCGCTAAGTTCGTCTCAGAGTATCTACGACATGCAACAAGTGGCCACCTAATTTACAAGTAATTCAAGCAAAAGGAATTAAATCGAAAGCAAATTGAAATTAACAAGAAAGGAAAACATCAATTCATCACATAAAACGAAGCCCGCATAGCCTCAATCCCTAAAATAAAATCGACTACTCTCAAGCATTGTCATGTTCATAGCAATCTTGATTACCCAAAGCATAAAAATCCTAAGAGAAGAAATTGATGTGCAAGAAGAGAAATCCCCACTTGATAAATTGGTAGCAAAACAAAAGACGCCATTTTCGGCCCTAATCGCCTATTTATAGTATAAAGCTAACTTGGATTTGAAGCCATAAAAATCAAATCAAATTAGCAAATCTTTTTTCCAAAATTTAACGCACTGGCTGATGCCTGTCACGACAAACCGTGACCACCGACTTGGAGAGATTGGGCTGGTTTGCCTCGTCACGACCGTGATGGCCATCACACTACGTGACAGGTTCTCGGCCTGAAATTCATTTTCTTGATCCCTACACGATCATGGTCGATGTGCTTGTCACCCCTAGGTCGACGGGCTCGCTTGGCTTATTTTTCTTGTTTTTCAAGCAAGTCTACGCAACCCATAATTGGTCTTGAGCTATTTAATCATCAGCTTCACACACAAACACCATAAACCACCTTAACCGCTCCAGGAAAAACTAACAAATGTCAAATTAAAATTCCCAAACTACATGAAAATACATGCAAATGACAATAAAATATGAGGTGAAATCACACTATCAAACTACCCCAATCTTAAGATTTTGCTTGTCTCAACAACTCACTAAGACCAGACAAGATAAACAGCAGAGTCAGATCATGGAACCAAGAACCCGAGTAACAACCAAGCAAAGTATACATCCAATAAGTAACCAGACAATCAATTCTTAAGTCCAGAAGCTAAGGTTCCCCTAATTCACGTTCCTCACTAATTCTAGCACTCTTCTCACCCCACTCAAGTGTTTTAAGGACATATGACAATTCACTCATTTTCCAAGGAAGGTATCTCTAATTCAGCTCGACTATTAACCAAATCTCTACTTTATTAATGAAAACACATAAGAATCAAGAGGTTTTTTATTTTGCTGTAATGAAGCCAATGGATTAATCGCTAGGTACAGAAACCAAGAAAGGAAAAAATATAGAAGGCTAACAAAATATAAAACAATGCAAAGCATGACAACTTTTCTAAGTCATTTTAGGCTTTAACTTACTTTTTCCACCTTTCTTTGTTTCTCTTCTTTTTCTCATCCCTTCTCCATTTTTTTGTTTATTTTATTTATTTTTTCAATTCTGAGAAAGGAGATTTCCACCAAGAGAAATACTTATCTATTTTTCTAACTTTTTCATCCACAACTTTTCAAACCACTTTTCTTTTTTGCAATCTTTAAAGGTGTCATACCAAGCATCATTCATCAAATCAATCAAGGTACCAAGAAAAGTATTTTATTCTATTAGGCTCAAAATTGGGAAACTAAGAGGGTAAAGTATTTAATCACCAAGTTCGTACGCTGTAAAATACATATTGCTCAATCATTTTCAAATATGTTTTCAAAAAATTTCAAGTTTCGAAATCTGCTTCAAGTCAAGTTTTAGAGAACACAACCAAGAGGAATAAAAACTCAATCACAAAAGAATGGGTAAATTTATGAGCACCCATTTAGAGTCTCAAAATCTCACATTTAGTAGTTTTAAAATCAATGGTAAACACAAATTCAAGGAACCACATGCTAATTATCAACTACAAAAGATCATCTCAAGCATTTTTATTTGTAGCCTATCAACAAGAATACAGAAAAAAAAATTGGGTTCAAAATTTACGGTTTCAATTTATCTGGCACAAAGTTTTCACTGATGGGGCCATCAAGAAAGCGGGCAATCTAACTACGAGATTTAGAAAAACCACGCCTATAGGAATGCAACATGCAAAATGCAAAATAAAACAAAATAACACCCCCTACCCCAAGTTTAAGAACCTTACATTATCCTCAATGTAAATAATCAAGTCCGAGAGGAGGATAAAAATAAAAAATGGAACAACTCATCGAGGTGGTGATAATACGGCCATGCTGCCATGAGCCGCCGATCATGGCTCTCACTGCGCCCTCCACGACGGGCTCCCCGGTTTGCTAGTGTCCACATTGCTCCAGGTGGACATAGCCCAAAGCATAAGGACTCGTCTCCACGGACCATCATTTCCCATGGCCAAACAAGGTGTCACAGACCCTAGGCATTTACCTCAAGCTCCCATAACAAGGGGCCAGGACTGGACGCCCCAGCATCAAATATTTTCCCCCAAACTACTCTTCCAAAATCATTTACATTAAACTAGAGTGGGTATTCTGTCACCCACTTAGACCAAAAATTTCACTGTACTCCAAGAAGGTTCAAGACAAAATCAAGAAGAGGCTAATGTAATTCATCTCGCGCAATGTGCCCTGTAGAAATTTACAATTTAGAGAAAGCTCAAGAAACTCCTAGCAGTAGGGCCACAAATCAGGGGGTACCTATGCGAGCAAACTCGCTTCCACCCCATATTTACTAACATCTAGTTAATGTCAACAAATACCTGGTGCTGGTTCATTTGTACATCATCAATATACTTTGTTTGACTATTTTCCATTTTTCAAAAGATAAACCAATCTTGCTGAGCAAGATTTCAAAACAATTCCATATCCATGTTCACTGCTGTCGAGTCAAGAGCAAGAAGCAGTTACCTAAGTTCATGCTTCCTTGGTGGCATGGCTCGCCGCTCTTGGCACTTAGCTTCCCATGATCGCCTCCAATCAATCCCAAGCACGTTAATGCTCAATCTCCTCTCTGATTTCTTCAAATTGAATTATAGGGTTAGGATTCTAAAATCGACTTTTTGATTTTACCCAAATTCGAAAGAGTCGCTTGATCGGGTTAGTGGTATAAGGAAGGCAAACTAAGTTTGTTTGACATGGGTGCCATGGACGAAGGTAGCTTGAAGCTTTTAGTGCATGAGTGCGGAGAGAGGAGAGATGGTGAATAAGAGGTGAATAGGAGGGAGAGAGACGATGGCTGTGTTTTGAAAGTGATTTTTGAATGAAAATAAATGGAGAAAGAGACCAGGAAGTGGCTATGAGGTTACAGAGAAAGCAGGAAGAGAGGAGGTTGAAGAAGAGGAGGTATGCTGGTGTAAAACCGAACCAGGAGGGATTGGTCCTCATAAAAGTCATGGCCCCGGCCACTCCGGACCCAAGTCACGGCAGACTGTGATCCATTCCCGTCATTGGCGCCTTCCATCACGCCCGTGATGACACACGGCTGGCCGTGTCCAAATATGACTTTCAAAGCTTCACATCACGCCAGGAGGCCATCACGCACTGTGGCGTGATCCTTTCGTTCTTCACCTCGTCCTATCACGACCGTGATCACCCGGTCCCCGGCTTTTTTCTATCATGGTCATGATCTCTCCGACTTTATTTTTCCATGCCTTTTTTTTGCTCTTCATGCCTTCCTAACTAAAAATACTCTGGCAAACCATCAATTTGTGATCTTCTTCTTAATCTTCTCAAATTATTCAAAACAAATTAAAAGGAAAGAAATTTAGGTCCTTATAACTCCGGCTTATCTATTTTAGCTAATATTTTATTGGATTTCATCAATTAAATTTTGTTGAATATCTGAGCAACCCAAATTAGACTTTCGTTTTCCTATTTTAGTTATTTTAGAGTCAATGTGCATTTAATTGATTTTCTTCTCAAGATTTTCTTATTTTTATTTTTAGGATATAGACAAATAAGAAGGAATCTAATTAAACTAAGATTCCCAAGTAAATTGCAAGGGCCCACATGATGGATTTGAATCCAAATCAATTTGGATTGAATTATTATGATTAAGAGATAATTCAATGGCATCAAGATAAAGATTGGATCCAACAACCTGATTTGAATAATAATTACTACACAAACAATAAAGATATGATAAGATTTGGTAATTAATTTGGAGATATTATCTGGCAATTAAATACGAAGATTAAAATGCTCACGACCATTATGTTGGAGTTGCATCAATGAGCTAAAGACAAGAAAATGCAACAAAACAAATCCCATCACGGCTGACTCGAAAAGAAGGAAAAAAGAAAGAAGAACACAAAGTCGAACTGTCACAATAAGTCTGGTGATGGCCATCAATACCGCGGATAGGTCAACCACCGCCAAGTTCTCCAGACAGAATCGCAATACGCTTTGTTTGTGATGACAGTATCACGGCGTGATGCGCAAAAATCTGAATTTGACTTACTGATTTGGTTTGATTTTGCCATGGTTTCAAATCCAAGTTAACCTACTCTATAAATAGCAATGCTTGAGGTAGTCTTTTTATTTCTAGGAATTGGGCTATGCCCAAGACTTGTTTTATGTTATGAATTGATGTTTTCCTTTGTTAGTTCCAATTTGCTTTTGATTTAATTCCTATTGCAGAATTACTTGTGAATTTAGTGCACACTTTTTGCATGTCATGATACTAAGGACTAACCTAAGTGAACCCAGGTATCAGTTCTATAGGGATTGAACTTAGGACTTAAATCACGCGAGTTGGTAGCCTTCTTCCAAGGTTCATTGAATGGCCACAAATCTTAATAGGTTCAATTTAAATACAATTACCTCGAGAGTAGGGGTTGGTTTAATTAGCACGGTTCTTGTATCTTGAGAGAGGGAACATTAACTTATTTAGGATAAATTCACCATCAAAGCAATTTTGATAATTAACAAGAGGGTAGTCAATTTAGTAGTATGAGGCATTGTTTGTAACCAATCCCACGAAATCTCTTTTAATTTAAAATCCCAAAAATATTTGATTTTATTTTATTGTTTCTTTTATTTTCTTGAAATCTTTTCACACCTATTTCTCAGTCTATATAGTTGTTTAATTTGTAGTGACACTGGTTTCCCAATCCCTGAGTTCGATGCCTCGTTTCTCACCGTTTTATTATTACTTGTTTTGATCCGATACGCTTGCCGAAGCCTCTCAGTTGCCTCCCTAAGAAGTCGCTTATTTACTGATCCTAAGCTTGACCATAGTCCCTTCAATCCTTTCGAGGTTGGATCAGGAGAAGAGCCACCTCCCCTGTTCAGTGGATGTTCTCCAAGCAGTGTTTCAACCTCTATCCATTGACTTTGAATGTTCCGTGGCCCCGGTTCCAAACCACACCAGACCATATGGAAACACTTTCATAACTTTGTATAGTCCTGACCATCTAGACGTGAGCTTTCTGGAAATAACTGCAACCTTGAGTTGTAGAGTGTCACTAGTTCTCCCTTCTGAAGTCTACGGCTAAGGATATGATTATCGTGCCACTTCTTTGTTCTCTCTTTGTAAGATCTTGCAGACTCATAAGAATCCAATCTTTAGCTCATCAAGTTCATGAAGTTGAAGGACTCTCTTTTATCCAAATTGCCTTAATATAAAAATTTAGCATCTTAATAGCCCGTAAGATCTTATGCTCAAGCTCCCGACCAGCAGAGTGCATGGCTTCCGTGAATAATTTCAAAGGGTGTCATCCCAATAGAGAGTCTGTAAGCGTGATGGGTCAGACCCAAAGAGCATCATCAAGCTTTAATGACCAATCCTTTCTAGAACTTGAAACGGTTTTCTCTAGAATGCACTTTCTCTCTCGGTTGGAAATTTTGACTTGACCACTTGTTTGAGGATGATAAAGTGTAGCAACTTTATGAGTGATTCCATATTTGACTATGAGTTTTTCAAATTGTTTTTCTATGAAGTGCGCATCCTCCATCACTAATAACTGTCCTCGGGATTCCAAACCTGGAAAAATCACCTTCTTGAATAGCTTGATCACTTGTTTTTGCATCAACATTTGGAGGAGGGAATGGGCTTCCGCCCATTTCAAGACGTAATTAATGGCTACAAGAATGAACTTATTGCTGCAAGGGGAAGGAAAGGTCCCATGCAGTCAATTCCCCAAACATCAAATATCACCACTTCTAGATTGTGTTGAGTGGAATTTCATGCCTCTTGGAGATGTTCCCTGTTCCTTGACATGGATCACAAGTAAGCACAAACATCCCGGCATCTTCGAAAATATGAGGCCAATAGAAACCGGCTTAGGCTTTCCATGCGCTTTGAGCACTAGCATGTCCTCCATAAGATGGAATGACAACAACTCAAGATACTTGGAACCTCGACCTCTGAATACACCTCCTGAAATGCTATCCTCACACTTGGTGGAAAATATAAGGCTCATCCCACACGTAATTCTTAAGATCGGAAAATAATTTCTTCTTTTGTTGATAATTGAACTCCGTGGTAGAATCTCATGTTCCAATGGTTCAAGTCTAGATAGGTGGTCCACAACTAAGTTCTTTGTCCCTTTCCGATCCCGAATCCAAGTCGAATTCTTGCAAGAGAAGGATCCCATCGGATGAGCCTAGGCTTTGCTTCCTTCTTGCTCATGAGATACCTTTTTTAGTGTGGGGTGGCTCTGCACACAATGACCTTAGACCCCCACAAGGTATGATCTGAACTTCTCAAATGCAAAAGACTCACCGCGAGAAACTCTTTTTCAAATGGTGGCATAATTGGCTTCGAGCTCCATCTAGAGTTTTTCTTGCATAGTAAATTGCATGAACTTTCTTGTCCCCATCCTTTGTCCCAACACAGCTCTACACGACATAGTCATAGGCATCACACATAATCTCAAATGGCTCATTCCAATCCGGTGTTTGCAAATGGGAGCGGTGGTCAAGGCTTCCTTCAACCTGCAAAAGGCACTCAAACATTCCTCATTAAAATCAAATGGAACATCTTTCATCAATAAGTTAGATAAAGGTTTAGAAATTTTTTGAAAAATCTTTGATGAAACACCCGATAAAACCTGGCATGTCCCAAGAACCTTCTAACCCCTTTCACATTTACCGATGAGGGAAATTTTTCATTAACATCAATTTTGGCCTATCCACCTCAATGCCCTTCAGAAATCATGCCCAAGCACTATACCCTCTTTTACCATAAAATGACACTTTTCTCAATTCAATACCAAATTAGTTTAATCACAATGCTGCAAAATCTTAGACAAATTTGTTAAACAATCGAAAAGGTAGTTCCAAAAACGAAAAATCATCCATAAAAACCTCCATGATGTTTTCAATAAATCAGAAAAAAAATGCAGTCATGCATCTTTGAAAAGTAGCCAGGTGATTACATAGACCAAAAGGCATTCTCCTATGCAAAAAGTGCATAAGGACAAGTAAACGTGGTCTTTTCTTGATCACTAGGATGTATGGGAATTTGATGAAAACCGGATTAACCATCCAAGCAACAAAAGTATTAATGCCTAGCTAACCCTTCAAGCATTTGATCAATAAATGGGAGAGGGAAGTGATATTTTCTTGTTGCCTTATTTAACTTCCTATAATCAACGCACATTCTCCAATCTGATACCGTCCCAGTAGGGATTAGTTCATTATTTTCATTTTGAATAACAGTCATCCCCCCCTTTCTTAGGAACCACATGCACTTTCGACTAACCCACTCACTATCTGGAGATTGGATAAATAACCCCGCATCTAACAACTTAAGCACTTCTTTCTTAACCACCTCTTTCATATTTGGGTTCAACCTACGTTGATGCTCAACGGATGTATTATGCCCATCTTCCATTAAAATGTGATGCATGCAAAGGAAGGATTTATGCCTTTAATGTCATCAATTGTGTATCCTATCACATTTCTATGCATTCTAGTTTCTAAGCAACTTCTCGCTTCCAACTCATTCACGCTAGCATTGACAATTACCGGATAGGAAGAGTTAGGACCAAGAAATTCATACCTCAATGTGGAAGGAAGGGTTTTAGTTCTACCTTAGGAGCGTTTTCATCTTTCAAATCTTTATTCTTTGGTTTCGACTCAAGTTTTTCTTTCCTTGCTTTGTGAGGAGAAATTTCCTGACTAGCCTCCAAGAGGCAGGCATAATCCCCTACTTCTCCTCCATGAGCACTTAAGTCTCCACCAATCAAGCACATCTCCAATGAATCACCAAGACAAGCTCAAGCGGATTCTTCTTTCACCGCTTGGTGCACTAAGTCAACCCTGCAACAAGAATCCTAAAACGAAGGGTGTTTAATGAGATTTAGCTAAATCAAATTCAACTTTATCATCACCCACGAGTAAAGTCAAATTTCCATTTTTAACATCAACAATTCCTCTCGCAGAGCCAAGAAAGGCCTCCCAAGAATAGTGGGGATTTGGGAATCTTCATCCATTTCAAGTACCACAAAATTTGCAGAAATGAAAAAATTACCCTCTCTAATAGGAACATCCTCCAAGATGTCTATCAGAATTTGACTTGATCGATCCGCCAATTGAAGGGAGATTTTTGTGGGTTTTAGTTCACCCATCTCCAACTTTCTGCAAACAGAGAAGGGGCATAAGACTAGCACTAGCCCCAAATCACAAAGAGCTTTATCAAAACTAGTGTTACCAATTAAGTAAGGAATAGAGAAACTACCTGGATCTTTCAATTTAGGAGGCAATTTATTTTGAATTAAAGCACTATCGCACTCCACAACTAAAGCTATTGTTTCATAATCCTCTTTATTTGACAAAATATCCTTAAGAAATTTAGCATATGTGGGCATTTGTTGTAACGCCCTGAAGTGGTACATTAATGTACAATTTCTTAAGGACCCAAAGAAATTTCCCAAATTGCTTATCTAACTTGGCCTTAGCCAACCTTTGAGGGAAATGTATCGGGGGCCGTGAAGGGACATACTTAGATACTTTTTCACTAGGTTCTTCCTCTTCTAAGGATTGTGTCTTAAAGAGGTTCCTTCTTCCTCATCTACACCATTGTTATCACTATCCTTTTTAGCCTTGGGGTCCTAAAGTTTCTTACCACTCCTCAAACTCACAGCTTTACATTGTTCATTACTTGGATTCACTTCAGTTGTCCAGAAATTTGCCCTGTTGCCTATTTGAATTGCCCGCTTGTTGGGCAATTTGAGTTTCTAACATCTTGTTATGGATGGCTAAGTTATCTACCTTAGATGTTAACTCTTTTATTGCCTCATTGACGCCCTACCTTGTTGCCTAAATTCTTCATTTTGCTTTGTATGAGTAGCAACAAAATTTTCCATAAAGAGACTCATGTTTCGACTTTTGTACCCGAGGATACCACGATGCGGGTTTCCTATTACCTTGGCCTTCTTGGAATTTGTGGTTCAACGTATTTGTTGTATTTCCAGTATGAGAGATAAGGGCTATTCTTTCCTTCCTTGGTTGTAAGAATTTGGGGAACATAGTTTGGCAACTTCGGGTTTGTGTCATAGAAATTGTGAGAAGAGTTCACTTGTTCCTCCGAAGCACTGGATCCAGGAGCAATACCATGCGGGCACTCCATTATGTCATGTCCCTGCATTCCAAAAATCTCACAAACAACATTAGTAGCACCTATTGAACTCACTTTTGCCTTTTTAAGCTTATCAAAGCATTTACTCAACGAAGTCAACTTAGACATAATTAAATCATTACCATTCATTTCAAACTTACCCCCCGAAAGCTTTTTTGGGTTATTACATCTTTCTGAACCCCATTGATGATAGTTGGTGGCAACGTTTTCAATGATCTCAAATGCTTTAGACGATGGTCCATTCATCAATGCCTAACCATCATGAGTCAAGTGACAGCCAAGAATAGTCCAATCCATTGTAGAAGGTATGCACCAATAGCCACTTCTCAAGCTCGTGATATGGTCAAGATTCTAGCAATCCCTTGTAACGATCACAAGCTTCGGATACGCATTCTCCGTCCTTTTGGAAGAAGCCATGATCCGAGTTCGTAGGTAAGCGGTCTTGGATGGTGGAAAGAATTTTTCCAAGAATGCCTGCACCAATTGGTCCCATGTTGATAAAGTATTAGCAAAGGCATTGACTTCAACCAAGCTCTTGCGTTTCAAATCGAGAGAGAAGGGAATAACCTCAGCGGATAACATCAACTAGAGCTCCTTGAATCCTAGTTGTATCTCAAAATTCCAAGAATGTCCCCACATGATCAGTTGGGTCTTATGAGGGTAATCCTCCAAACCGATGTTGCTCTAATCATGCCAATTAACCGAGGTGGTATAGTGAAGTTTTCCGCCTCAATTTATGTCCTCAATCCCAGTCCGCAAAACCCCTAGCATGGGGGCTGCAGTAGTCCTTCTGGTTTGGCGAGACTGCTTGCATCAATGCAAAACTACGGACAAATGAGGTGGCATAATGAAAATAGAAAAATCGGGCGTTATACGCCACCCTTCCGATGGTGAAGCTTGAAGCACTTCGGACGGGTTCATCCCCGATTTTGGCACAGATCCCTCGAATGTGAGACTTGAGGCTGTGTTCGGATGGTTTTACCCCCGTAATTCAAAGCGCCGCCTTGCAATATTCATATTGGCCAGTGATTGTTACACCATACAATCTTTCTCCCGAGATGTGCATGTCAAACCATATATGTTTTCGACTTGTCTCATCAAGGACCATCTATCCGCGGGTACGGGAAAGATGTATATTTGCAACCTCCGATCGATGATCCGAAGAAATTGTGGGATGGTGCGTTGACTTATGACGTTTCAAAGAAGCGAAAACTTTATGATGAGGGGATCACCGATGTGGACTATCAATGATTTTCCCCGCATATGGCATGCTCTCGGTTGGGGGACCCACAGAAATTGGCGTGCAGATAGCATGGAACATGGAAAGGCTTTTACCCTTATATATGGTGGAAAAAAGTTCCCCGGTTTGATTCTCATCGTCGGTTCTTAGATCCCCACCACTCTCTTCCGAAGAAACGTCCGAGCATTCAAAAAAATTGACGATAAGAGGGAAGGTCCACCGCCTTTGTTGACTCTAAACAAATATGGGGTCGAGTTGAGATCTTCCTAAAGTCATCAAGCAGGTGTGTCAAAATTACCCGGTATGGAGAATGGCATAACTGGACAAAACAAAGTATTTTTTGGGAACTACCATACTTTCGAAGGATAATCATAAGACGTAGCCTTGATGTGATGCACATCGAGAAGAATTTCTTTGACAACATTTTTAACACTATTATGAAGTGTCCCGCAAGACGAAGGACAATGAGAAGACAAGGATGGACATAGCTCGCATCAGACGAAATGATTTGGAGTCAAGCCGCAGATAATGGGAAAATGGTCAAACCAAAAGCTTGTTAACTCTAACCGCCAATGAAGCGAAGTCAATTGCCGGTGGTTAAAAGACCTTAGGACCCATGATGGTAAACTTGTTGGCGAATCTGGCAAGTATACCCCATCGTGCAAGTAATACGGTGGTGAGACCTGTTATCGTATCCACGGGATTGGATGTCAACTACCAATTCACAAACTCAAGAACTATCTAGACTATGAAGAGAAATCAAAACAAACAAAAAGAAAAGAAATAAAATCTATTTGTCTTTTTGGGGACTTTTAACAAACACCGGGAGCGTAAAGGATATGTTGGAACTAGACTTCACCAAACCTCTAACTCATGTACTATCGTGACTAGATACCTCCCATTCATGCTTCCCGTATATTAAAATCAATCCACTAAATTACTCAAACCCCGATTCCTCGGATGGCAAGAGCCTAAATCCACTTAATAGACCCCTAATTCCTTAGGTGGCCTAGATTAATGAATTTGCATTAGGATTAAGGATCATGCGATTACTAGTAAACCTAACTCCATTCCTAGATGAAAGGGTTACTAGGTGATTAAATTCAATTCCGGTTCTAATACGAATTTCCCAATTGCATACTAAAACACAAATCAAGTCTGGGGGGTGCTAGCCACAACAAGTATTAAGCACGAAAAATTAATCACTAATATGAAGACATGCACACGTAATAATCAACAAGATAAATACATAAGAATAAGTTTGATTACATCTAATCCCAACAAACAGGGGTTTAGTTACTCATAATTACAGAGAAAGCCAAACCGTAAAAGCAAGAGAGAAAGGAAGAAAAGGGAGAACTCCATTGCAGCTCCCCACTTGTCGACAAAGCAACCCCCCTAACTCAGCTCCCTTTTGGGGTTGGAACCCTAGCCCACCTGAAGCCTCCAAGTGCTTCCCTCCAAGAACTCCCCAAATTCTGCGCCTAAAACTGCAACTTATACCAATCAGTTCTCGTGCTCGCTCACGCAGGCGAACGTTAAAAATCAACTTCAAGATTGGATCTCTCGCGAGGCGGAGAGTGGCTTCGCGAGGCGAGACAGAACAGTTGCATTTTCTCGGCGATCGGGCCAGGTCGCGAGGCGAGATCCAGCCTCGCTGGGCGAATCTTCGAATTTCGCTTGGCTCAATTTCTTCACTTTTTAAGCTCTAAATTCATCCAAGCTTTATCATGGCCAAATCTGAGCATTTTTAATCAATTTATGCAAAACAACACACAAAACCACCTTCACCCGCTCCAAGGTAAAAACTAATAAAAATCAAACAAAGAATGCCTAATCTACATGAAAATGGATGCAAAAGTATACAGAAACATGATGTAAAAATCACACTATCAAATCACCCCAAGCTTATTCAATTGCTTGTCCTCCAAGCAATCACTAAGGCCAGAAGATATAAATAATCAAAGCATGGATAGTGAACCAAGAACCCGAGGTAAATACTAATCCAAGTAATAGGCATTTCAAACAATTCAGCAAGAGACAATCAATTCAAGTCCAATTAGAGGCTTAGGTTCCTTAGACTCATATTCTCACCGATTTGGGCACTCTTTCTCACCGAAGCTCACCCCAAGCTTGTTCATTTGCTTAGCTCTCTTCCTCACCTCACTCAAGTGTTTAGGGGTATATAATATTTCGCCTCAATTTCCTCAAGGAATGACATCCCCTACCATAGGCTTGACTATCAACCAAATTTCTACTTTATTAATGAAAACAATTTAGAATCAAGAGGTCTTTTACTTGGTTGTAACGGGGCCATGGGATTTATTCGTTAGGTGGGGAAGTCAAGAAAAGGACATTTCAAAAGGGCTAACAAAATATCAACCATTGCAAAGCATGCACCTTCTAAAATACCTTTTTGGGTTTTGATTTATTTTTCCACCTTTCTTTTCTTTCTTTTTCTTTTTCATTTCTCACTTTTCTTTTGTCATCCCCTTCTCTATATATTTTTCTTTTCTTTTATTTCTCTTTTGCTTGGAGAAGGGGAAATTTTTCAACTCAAGAGAAATAAAATTTTTTTTTCGATTCTTTCATCCAAAACTTTCTCAACTACCTTTTTACCCTTTTGCAATACTTTAGAAGGTCCCTTATCAAGCATCATTCAACAATATATTTCAAGGTACCAAGAAAAGTATTTTTTTCATGTAGGCTCAAAATTGGGCAACTAAGGGGTAGCATTTCATCAATCAAAGCTCGAAGGCAGAAAAATACCTAGTGCCTCAATCATTTTCAAAAATGTTTTCAAAAATTTTTAAGCTTCAAAATGGTTTCAAGTCAAGTTCTAGAGAAATACAATCCAAGAGGAATAACACTCTAACACAAAGAATGGGGTAGATATAGTGAGTACCCCTTTGGCTCAATATCTCACATTTTAGTAGTTCAAGAAATCAATGAGAAACACAAATCTATGAAACCATATGCTAATTATCAACTATCCAAGATTATCTCAAACATTTTCATTTGCAGCCTTATCACAAGAATGAAAAATTGGGTTCAAAATTCACTATCACAAGTTATTTGGCACTTAGTTATCACAATCAGATGCAAAATCTAAACAAGGCCAATCTAATTGTGTGATCATGCAAACTATATGAATGCAACATGCAAAATGCAAATGCAAATGCAAAATACCCCTACCCCAAGCTTAAGAATTTACATTGTCCCCAATGTAAACAATCAAGTTGGAGAGAGGAGAAAAATTGGAACGACTTACCGAGGCGGAATGAGTGTTGGCTCTAATTCCATCGAAACTTGTTGGAAAATGCGTCACAGCCGTGAGCCTGATGGGTGCTGACTTTGTCTTCTTGCTCTCCCTTCCTTCTTTCCCTGAAATCACTTGGCAAATCTCAATTTATTATTTTTTTTCTCTTGATCTTCTCAAATTATTCAAGAGGTTAAAAATCAAAAACAAAAACTAACTAAAGAGAAGGGTTAAGAAAAGTTGGGTTGCCTCCCAATAAGCGCTTCTTTAACGTCACTAGCTTGACGTCCTAGGATCCTCCTCCCGGATCAAATGGTATTTGGAGTGGAGATTGTAGCAGTAGTATGACTTTATCCTCAACTCCATCCAGCCAGTGTGTGAAAGCACCATTGATCTCTTCAACTATAATAATGCACTTACTTCCTAGCGGGTCAAATGGCATTTTCACCAGGAAGTTTGACAGACAAGTGGAAGGGACTAACTTACCAATGTCCACACATGCATGCAAGCCGACATATTTGCCAAATGCAGAAATTTCAGATTCCTTAGCAAGCATGGTGGAATCCACTACCACTTCGTCTTCATCTTGAACTATCCCCCAAACCAGATTTTCCTCAAATTGGGCTTTAGGTGATCTTTTGTACTAACTTGTTTGCAAATCTCCTCAACTTGCGTTTTGAAGTTCTCGCATCACGACTTTGATACTCTCACAATTGGCTCTTGCCTTGGCCTCGAAGGCGGATAGATCTTGGGAATAATGTTCTAGAGCAGCTTTCAACGGTGTTTGCTCCTTCCATTCCCATTCTTCAACTTCCCAAGGACTTGTCGAAAGTACTCCCCTCTTCTTGTGACTTGTCCACCATCACCACTTCATCTTCAATTTGATCCATTCCCACAACTAGATTTTTCTCAAATTCTCTGCTTCATGTGGCTCTATGGGAATCATACATGGTGGTGGAGGTGGTAAATATGAACAAAAGGTTTCCCAATCCTCCTCGGAGAAGTTATATATAAGCCTTCCCAGTCATATAGTCAACTTAACGGGAGTAACATGATCCATCAAATCCATGCAGTCTCCCAAACACCAGTTGTCCTCCAAAGCGTGACTTCGAGGCTTCCTCTTCGGGTGGATAATAGTGATTGTCCATGAATTTCGTCCACCATGCACAAACACAACTCAAAACAAAAAGATCAAATATATACAGAAAAATAAAAAAGAATAAAAATGTCTAAATTAGTTGCCTCCTCTGTTACTAATGATATTGGCAAAACCAATCCCCTGAGAACGCGCCAAAACTTGTTGATGAATCTGGGCAAGTATACCCAGTCGTACAAGAATACGGTGGTAGAGACCGGTTATCGTATCCACGGGATTGGATGTCAACTACCAATTCACAAACTCAAGAACTATCTAGACTATGAAGAGAAATCAAAACAAACAAAAGAAAAGAAATAAAATCTATTTGTCTTTTTTGGGGACTTTTAACAAACATCCGGAGTGCAGAAAGGATATGTTGGGACTAGACTTCACCAAACCTCTAACTCATGTACTATCAGGACTAGATACCTCCCGTTCAAGCTTCAGATATTAAAATCAACCCACTAGATTACTCAAACCCAGATTCCTCGGATGGCAAGAGCCTAAATCCACTAATAGACCCTAATTTCTTAGGTGGCCTAGATTAATGAATTTGCATTAAGATTAGGGATTTTACGATTACTAGTAAACCTAACTCCATTCCTAGATGAAAGGGTTACTAGGTGATTAAATTCAATTCCGGTTCTAATACGAATTTCCCAATTGCATACTAAAACACAAATCAAGTCATGGGGGTGCTGGCCACAACAAGCATTAATCACAGAAAATTAATCACTAATATGAAGACATGAACACAGAATAATCAGTCAAGATAAATACATGATAATAAGTTTGATTACATCTAATCCCAACAAACGGGGTTTAGTTACTCATATTTACAGAGAAAGCCAAACCAGAGCGGTAGAGAGAAAGGAAGAAAGGGAGAACTCCATTGAAGCTCCCCACTGCCGTCCACAAAGAACCCCCTAACTCAGCTCCCTTTTAGGGTTGGAACCCTAGCCCAACCCGCAGCCTCCAAGTGCTTCCCCCTCCAAGAACTCCCAAATTCTGCCGCCTAAAACTACAACTTATACCAATCGATCTCTGTGCAAGCCTGCGAGGCGAATGTTAAAAATCTGAACTTCAAGATTGGATCTCTCGCGAGGCGAGAGTGGAGCCGCGCGAGGCGAGACAAGAACAGGTTGCATTTTTCCGGCACGATCAGCTTCCCGTGGTCGCGAGGCGAGATCCGGTCTCGCGGGAATCTTGAATCGCTTGGCTCAATTTCTTCACTTTTTAAGCTCTATTTCATCCAAGCTTTATCATGGCCAAATCTGAGCATTTTTAATCAATTTATGCAAAACAACACACAAAACCACCTTCACCCGTTCCAAGGTAAAAACTAATAAAAATCAAACTAAGAATGCCTAATCTACATGAAAAATGCATGCAAAAGTATACGAGAAACATGATGTAAAATCACACTATCATGATGCATACTGAGAAGAATTTCTTTGACAACATTTTTAACACGGTTATGAATGTGTCTGGCAAGACGAAGGACAATGAGAAGACAAGGATGGACATAGCTCTGTACTGTAGACGAAATGATTTGGAGCGGAAGCCGCAGTCTAATGGGAAAATGGTCAAACCAAAAGCTTGTTACACTCTAACCGCCAATGAAGCGAAGTCAATTGTCGGTGGTTAAAAGACCTTAGGACCTATGATGGTTATTCCTAGGGGTGGACAAAATTTGGCAACCAACCGGGAACTCCGACAAACCAACGACGCATTACAAGAGTTTGGGTGGGTGGAATCGGGTAGGCGGGTTGTCGGATGCGTGGAATGGTTTGGTGTGGGTTACTACGGGTGGGCTCGAGTGTCTCAAAATTTTTTTAGTCGATGACCGATCCGACCGAGGTGGAGAAACCTACGAGGAAGATGAAGACGTTGTTGAGCTCGAAGCGGTGTCGCAAAAAATTACATACTGATGGAGAAGAAGAACGTGGTAGTGAAAGAAGAGTGTAGTAGTTGCTTCTATGACATAATATAAAAAAAGGACAAACATTTTGGACATACTGTTATAAATATTATATTATTATACAAATATATAAATATTGCAATTTTACTGATTTATCCCTTACCAATGTAAAAAGTTAATGAGATGTGACTAGGTAATAGTCAAATATTACTTTATTGATATTGGTCCAGCCTTCCACTCTGAATGCTTTATGACTTAAAAATAAATGAAAATTGGCTGAGCTTTGCTTTTTTGCGTTTTCTCTCTCAACATGAAGATGAGAGCTGCAAACCGGACGGAAGGGACGACCATAGAGATCTTCCACCGTGCATGGAGAAGCATCAGACCGAACGAACCCACCCGCCGGAACCGCCTACCTGCCTGAACCGCCACCCGCCCTACCCGTCGCTCAAACAGACGGAAATGGATGCATATTTATGGTGGTTGGTTTTCCTCGGATGGACAATTTTCGGACCGAATCCGACCAAGTCCGACCGACGTCCACCCCTAGTTATTCCTCTAATTTGGCACGATGTGATGATGTAAGAACAGGGAGGCTTCATGGCACTAGTGCAAAATATGCTTTTAACATCGGAGATTCCACATCGGTTTCAGAAAAACCGATGTGTAAAACGAGGCGGTAGCATTTTTGAAATTAAAAGCAAAGGATTCCACATCGGTTTCATAAATAACCGATGTGTGAATATTTTCCACATCGGTTGTATTTTAACCGAAGTCTAAAATTAAAACAAAAAAATTTAAAATTTAAAATTTTTATTTTTCCACATCGGTTCTTTTAGAACCGATGTCTAATATATAGATTAACCACATCGG
>JAUPTC010001712.1:0-5000 GCA_030762895.1 Sophora flavescens
AGTCGGGGAATCGGTGCACCACCTGTAGTCATGAACCAGGGCACCTCGCGAGGCAGTCGGGGTCGGTGCACGAGGCCGAGCCAATCCGGGAATGCGGTGCACCTCAGGAAGGCCAAGTCGATGCGGTCCCGGGCCAAGACAAGTCATGAATTTGGTGCACCACAGCCAAGTCATGAATCCGGGGGACCACACCCAGCCAGTGTATCGTCCCGGTGCACCGCACAAGACGATGCACCAAGGGCGTGGAATGCGGTGCACCACGGAGGCAAGTCGGGATGGTGCACCACGGCCAGGCCAACGAAGTCATGAGTGGAGTCGGGCGGAGCGGAATCCGGTGCACCTCAAGCCAAGTCGGGAATCTGGTGCATCGGTCAAGCCAAGTCATGAATCCCGTGCCACCAGGCAAGTCATGAATCTAGGTGCCAGTCTGATCTGCAGACCAGTCCGGGAATCGGTGCGGTGCACCAGGCCAAGTCGTGAATCCGGGAGCGCTGCACCACGAAGTCAGAATCACGGAGCACCCGAGGCAGAACCAATTCATGAGTCCGGTGCACGGACGAGCCAATTCAGGAATCCGGTGCACAAGGCCAAGTCAGGAATCTGGTGCACCATACCTACCAAGTCGGGGAATCTGGCGCACCGCGGTAAGCGCAATCGGGGAATCACGGTGCACCACCGGCCAAGTCAGGAATCCGGTGCACCCGAAGGCCAAACCAGGAATCCGGTGCACCCCAGGAAGCCAAGTCCGGAATCGGGTGCACCACACGGCAAGTCATGAATCGTTGCACCGAGGCAGGAGCCAAGTCGGGAATCCGGTGCACAGGCCAGTCAAATCATTAATCTAACTCGAGAATCCGGTGCACCACCAGAGCCAGTCGGAATCGGTGCACCAGGCCAAATCATTAATCTAACTTCGGGAATGCGGTGCACCTCCGCAAGCCAAGTCAGAATCGGTGCACCAGGAGAGCCAAGTCATGAATTTGGTGCACCACAGGGCCAAGTCATGAATGCGGGCACCAACCAAGTCGGGTATCAGTGCACCACAGGCCAAGTCAGAATATGTTGCGAGCCGAGGCAAGTCAGGATCCGGTGCACCACAAACCAAGTCGATCCCGGTGCACCCGGACCAGCAAGTCGGGAATCGGTGCACCACCCGCCATGTCGGAGGTGAGCCAAGTCATGAATTTGGAGCACCAGACCGAGCCAAGTCATGAATCTGGTGCACCAGATCGAGCCAAGTCAGGAATCTGGTGCACCACACCTAGCCAAGTCATGAATCTGGGGCACCATACCGAGCCAAGTCAGGTATCTGGTGCACCACACCCAGCCAAGTCAGGAATCTGGTGCACCACACCGAGCCAAACCAGGAATCTGGTGCACCAAACCGAGCCAAGTCTGGAATCCGGTGCACCTGTCCGAGCCAAGTCATGAATCTGTTGCACCAGACCGAGCCAAGTCGGGAATATGGTGCACCACACCGAGCCAAATCATGAATCTGGTGCACCACACCGGATCAAGTCAAGAATCTGGTGCACCAGACGAACCCAAGTTATGAATCTGGTGCACCACACCAAGCCAAATCAGGAATCTGGTGCACCAGACCGAGCCAAGTCAGGAATCTGGTGCACCAGACCGAGCCAAATCATTAATCTGGTGCACCACACCGAGCCAAGTCAGGAATCTGGTGCACCAGACCGAGCCAACTCAGGAATCTGGTGCACCTCACCGAGCCAAGTCAGGAATCTGGTGCACCAGACCGAGCCAAGTCATGAATTTGGTGCACCACACCGAGCCAAGTCATGAATCTGGGGCACCACACCCAGCCAAGTCAGGTATCTGGTGCACCACACCGAGCCAAGTCAGGTATCTGATGCACCACACCGAGCCAAATCTGGAATCTGGTGCACCACACCGAGCCAAGTCAGGAATCTGGTGCACCAGTCCGAGCCAAGTCATGAATATGTTGCACAAGACCGAGCCAAGTCTGGAATCTGGTGCACCACACCGAGCCAAGTCAGGAATCTGGTGCATCAGTCCGAGCCAAGTCATGAATCTGTTGCACCAGACCGAGCCAAGTCATGAATCTGATGCACCACACCGAGCCAAGTCATGAATCAGGTGCACCACACCGGATCAGGTCATGAATCTGTTGCACCAGACGGAGCCAAACCATGAATCAGGTGCAACAGACCGGTGCTCTAGACCGCGCCAAGTCATGAATCTGGTGCACCAGACCAAGCCAAATCAGGAATCTGGTGCACCATACCGAGCCAAGTCTGGAATCTGGTGCACCACACCTAGCCAAATCATAAATCTGGTGCACCACACCGGATCAAGTCATGAATCTGGTGCACCAGACGGAGCCAAACCATGAATCAGGTGCACCAGATCGGTGCACCAGACCGAGCCAAGTCAGGAATCTGGTGCACCACACCGAGCCAAATCATGAATCTGGTGCACCACACCGAGCCAAGTCAGGAATCAGGGGCACCATACCGAGCTAAACCCTGAATCTGGTGCACCAGACCGGACCAAGTCATGAATCTGGTGCTCCAGATAGTGCCAAGTCATGAATCTCTTGCACCACACCGAGCCAAGTCAGGAATCTGGTGCACCGGACCGGGCCAAGTCAGGAATCTGGTGCACCACACCCAGCCAAGTCAGGAATATGGTGCACCACACTAGCCAAGTCAGGAATCTTGTGCACCACACCGAGCCAAACCAGGAATCTGGTGCACCACACTGAGCCAAGTCAGGAATCTGGAGCACCAGACCGAGCGAAGTCATGAATTTGGTGCACCAGACCGAGCGAAGTCATGAATTTGGTGCACCAGACCGAGCCAAGTCTAGAATCTGGTGCACCACACCGAGCCAAATCATTAATCTGGTGCACCACACCGGATCAAGTCATGATTCTGGTGCACCAGACGGAGCCAAACCATGAATCAGGTGCACCAGACCGGTGCTCCAGATCGCGCCAAGTCATGAATCTGGTGCACCACACCGAACCAAATCAGGAATCTGGTGCACCACACCAAGCCAAGTCAGGAATCTGGTGCACCACACCGTTCCAAACTGAGGCAACCCATGAATCTGGTGCAACCGGTGCTCCATTCCCACGTTCCCTTGGTTCCTTTCCGCACCGACCGAGTCAGATCCGGCACCTGGTGCTCCCGGGGACCCGTGCCCGGTGCACCATTCCCTCGTTCCCTTGGTTCCTTTCCGTACAGACCGAGCCAGATCCGGTACCTGGTGAATCCGGGGACCCGTGCCCAGTGCACCATTCACTCGTTCCCTTGGATCCTTTCCTCACAGACCGAGCCAGATTCGGCACCTGGTGCACCCGGGGACCCGCGCCCGGTGCACCATTCCCTCGTTCCCTTGATTCCTTTCCGCACCTACCGAGCCAGATATGGCAACTGGTGCACCCGGGGACCCGTGCCCACTTGCACCGGGAACCGAGATTTCCGCACCAACCGAGCCAGATCGGGCATCACGTGCACCGACCGAGGCCGATCTAAGCGGTTGTTGGAGTTAGCTGCCACCGATATAACAACTACAACTACAACAACTACTATCACTACTATATATATAATATATAATATATATAATAGCCAGGCACCTCCCCCCCTATAATAGCATAATATGCAAAGACCCATTTTCCAGCACAAGACATCCTTTTTGCTGGGGAGACATACTCTTTTTTTCAAAGCTAGAGGTCGAATTTTGGCCTGATTTATTTCAGGGATACTTATAATAATGGGATCTAGGGGTCGAAAAATTTACAGAATTTTTCACCTTACCATTTATTTTTTATCAATTTTCAAAGTGGAAAACAGAAACAATTCCCAAAAAATGGAAAATGGGACTAGCCATCGAATTTTGAGCTGATTTTTTATAGGCACCATACTTATAATATTCCCAAGGTTTCCACCAAGTTTCGTGGCATTTCATGAAGGTGGTGATTTTTCATGATTTTTCAACCGAAATCAGGGATATGCGACAATTTGGATACAAGGAAACTAAGCTACAAATTGAATTTTGAGCTGTTTTTTTGCAGGCACGCTAAGAATGTTATCTCGAAGATTCCTCCAATGTCTCGTGGCATTTCATGAAGGTGGATATTTTTCATGATTTTTCAACCACACCGGGGACATGTACCCTGTACACCAGACCCATGCATCCTTGGTTCCCGACCGCACCCACCATGCCTGATCAGGCATCACGTGCACCGGGGACCTGCGCCCGATGCACTAGGACTATGCACCGAATGAGCCATATCGAGCATCATGAACCGACCACTTGCACCGGGAACCGAGATTTCCGCACCAGGACTCGTTGACTCGACCCTTGCTCCTTGGGTTCCTTGCCTCACCGGCTCGGTCGCATGACCCACGGTCGGGATCCCGGACTTGCCCACGTGCACCCAGGGCTGAGCCACACGTCACCAGATCGGGCGTCTTGACCCGTTCACATAGAATCTTTCCCCTCTTCGACCTTCAAAGTTCTCATTTGAATATTTGCTACCCACCAAGATCTGCACCGACGACGGCTCCGCCCAGGCTCACACCCCGGGTTTTCTGGCGACCGTCGCGCCCTCCTACTCATCGGGGCATGGACCTTGCCCCGACGGCCGGGTATAGGTCGTGCGCTTCAGTGCCATCCATTTTTGGGGCTAGTTGATTCATCAGGTGAGTCGTTACACACTCTTTAGCAAATTTCGACTTCCATGACCACCGTCCTGCTGTCTTAATCGACCAACACCCTTTGTGGGGTCTAGGTTAGCGCGCAGTTGGGTACCGTAACCCGGCTTCCGGTTCATCCCGCATCGCCAGTTCTGCTTACCAAAAATGGCCCACTTGGAGCTCTCGATTTCATGGCACGGCTCAACAGAGCAGCCGCACCGTCCTACCTATTTAAAGTTTGAGAATAGGTCGAGGGCATTGTGCCCCCGATGCCTCTAGTCATTGGCTTTACCCGATAGAACTCGTACGCAGGCT
>JAUPTC010001712.1:10000-12500 GCA_030762895.1 Sophora flavescens
CATTTGCCCATCGGTGCTCAGTGCATCTGCGACGTGTGCCGAGCACGATGGTCATGCATGAGTCACGAGTGATGCAATGTAACACTTTCAACCTCGTTGCACGAGTCACTAGCCACCCAAAATGAACTTCTATCTTCCAGCACCAACACCTTCAACCGGTCAGTGCTATGTGCACCAGACCCTCAGAACCTTGGTTCCTGTCCGCACCGACCGAGCCAAGTCAGGAATCTGATGCACCACATCGAGCCAACTCAGGAATCTGGTGCACCAGACCGAGCCAAGTTAGGAATTTGGTGCACCAGACCGAGCCAAACATGAATCTGGTGCACCACACAGCCAAGTCAGGAATCTGCTGCACCAGACTAAGCTAAGTCAGGAATCTGGTGCACCACACCGAGCCATGTCAGGAATCTGGTGCACCAGACCGAGCCAAATCATGAATCTTGTGAACTACACCGGGCCAAATCAGGAATCTGGTGCACCAGACCGAGCCAAGTCAGGAATCTGGTGCACCACACCGAGTCAAGTCATGAATCTGGGGCACCACACCGAGGTAAGTCAAGAATCCGGTGCACCAGACCGAGCCAAGTCAGGAATCTGGTGCCCACACCGAGCAAAACCAGGAATCTGGTGCACCAGACCGAGCCAAGTCATGAATCTGGTGCACAGATCGAGCCAAGTATTGAATCTGGTGCACCACAACGGATCAAGTCAAGAATCTGGTGCACAAGACCGAACCAAGCCATGAATCTGGGGCACCACACCGAGCCAAGTCAGGAATATGGTGCACAAGACCGAGCCAAGTCAGGAATATGGTGCACCACACCCAGCCAAGTCAGGAATCTGGTGCACCACACCGAACCAAACCAGGAATCTGGTGCACCACACCGAGCCAAGTCAGGAATCTAGTGCACCAGACCAAGCCAAGTCATGAATCTGGTGCACCAGACCGAGCCAAGTCTGGAATCTGGTGCCCCACACCAAGCCAAATCATGAATCTGTTATACCACACCGAATCAAGTCATGAATCTGGTGCACCAGACGGAGCCCAACCATTAATCAGGTGCACCAGACCGGTGCTCTAGACCGCGCCAAGTCATGAATCTGGTGCACCACACCGAGCCAAATCAGGAATCTGTTGCACCAGACCGAGCCAAGTCTGGAATCTGGTGCACCACACCGAGCCAAATCATGAATCCGGTGCACCACACCGGATCAAGTCATGAATCTGGTGCACCAGACGGAGCCAAACCATGAATCAGGTGCACCAGACCGAGCCAAGTCAGGAATCTGGTGCACCACATCGAGCCAAATCATGAATCTGGTGCACCACACCGGGCCAAGTCATGAATCTGGTGCTCTAGACTACGCCAAGTCATGAATATTGTGCACCACACTGAGCCAAGTCAGGAATCTGGTGCACCGCCCCGAGCAAAACCAGGAATCTGGTGCACCACACCGAGCCAAGTCAGGAATCTGGTGCACCAGACCGAGCCAAGTCATGAATCTGGTGCACCAGACCGAGCCAAGTCTGGAATCTGGTGCACCACACCGAGCCAAATCATGAATCTGGTGCACCACACCGGATCAAGTCAAGAATCGGTGCACCAAGGAGCCAAACCATGAATCGTGCACCGGCCGTCTCTAGCCGCGCCAAATCATGAATCGGTGCACCACGCAAGAATCGTGCACTTCGAGCCATGTCAGGAATCTGGTACAGCACACCGAGCAAACTAAGCCAAACCATGAATCTGGTGCACCCGGGGACCCGTGCCCGGTGCACAATTCCCTCATTCCCTTGGTTCCTTTCTGCATAGACCGAGCCAGATCCGGTACCTGGTGCACCCGGGGACCCGTGCCCGGTGCACCATTCCCTCGTTCCCTTGGTTCCTTTCAGCACCGACCGAACCAGATCCGGAACCTGGTGCACCTAGGGTCCCGTGCCCGGTGCACCATTCCCTCGTTCCCTAGGTTCCTTTCCACACCGACCGAGCCAGATCCGGCACCTGGTGCACCCGGGGACCCGTGCCCGATGCACCATTCCTTCGTTCCCTTGGTTCCTTTCCGCAATGACCGAGCCAGATCGGGCATCACGTGCACCCACCGAGGCCGATCTAAGCGGTGGTTGGAGTTAGCTTTCACCGAGATAACAACTACAACTACAACAACAACTACTATATATATATATATATATATATATATAATACCCAGGCACCCCCCTATAATGGCATAATACGCAAAGACCCATTTTCCAGCACAAGACATCGTTTTTGCTGGGGAGACATACTCTTTTTTTCCAAGCTTGAGGTCGAATTTTGGCCTGTTTTTTTTGTAGGGATGCTTATAAAAATGGTAGCTAGGGGGCGAAAAATGTACAAAATTTTTCACTTTACATTTTTTTTTATCAATTTTCAAAGTGGAAAACCGAAAAAATTCCCAAAAAATGGAAAATGGGTCTAGCCATCGAATTTTGAGCTGATTTTTTGCAGGCACCGTACTT
>JAUPTC010001712.1:20000-21406 GCA_030762895.1 Sophora flavescens
CTAACACCTCGTCCATCCATAACCAAGGACGAGGAGCCGCGCACCCACAGCCTCACCACACCATCGAGTACCCCCCCACGAAATTGTTAAATATCGAAAGCCAACATTTTTAAAAACCAACAACATCGCGAGGATCCTTTCTGATGCGCCTTCAGCCGATCTGGTGTTTGAGCACCCCCTCACAAGGCAACTTCTGGACGATCACCCGTATCTTGGTGCTTCCGCTCCGCCCCGGAAGGCATCACCTAACACCACGTCCATCCACAACCAAGGTCGAGGAGCCGCACGCCCACAGCCTCACCCACAACCGTCTCTTGGTGCTTCTGCTCCGCCTCGGAAGGCATCATCACCTAACACCATGTCCATCCACAACCTAGGTCGAGAGGAACGACGCACCCACAACCTCGCCACACCATCGAATACCCAACGAAATTGATAAAATCGAAAGCCAATATTTTTAAAAACGAAATTGACAAAATTTCGAAAGCCAACATTTTTAAAACGGGTGCCATCCATATTGCGAGGATCCTTTACGGTGCGCCTTCAACCGGTTTGGTGTTGGGGACCCCCACCTTGGTCACATCCAGAAGATCAAACGTCCCTTCGTGTTGCGGATCCTCCCCGAAGGGCATAACCTAACACAACATCCATCCACAACCAAGGTCGAGGAGCCACACCCTTGAATCCTCAAGACACCATGGAAAATCCCCATAAAAATGGTTCAATCCATTGCCCACATTTTTCCTCGGGACAGCCTCCCGGTTCCATCCCGGGCCCACCTCTCGGGCACGCTCCGAGCCTGCCCGCGACCCGGCCTACGGAGTGGGTCGGTAGGAAGATGACCCGATCGAGTCACCTACCATACCGTGGGCAAGGTTGATGTGCAATGTTGGGGATCATTGCACTAGCGTTGGGGGGAGTGGACCATGGTGCACCAGGTTTGGCACCCAGGTCGGGTCGGTGGCACCTCTTCCCCCTATAATAGCATAATATGCAAAGACCCATTTTCCAGCATAAGACATCCTTTTTGCTGGGGAGACATACTCTTTTTTCCCAAGCTAGAGGTCGAATTTTGGCCTTATTTTTTGCAGGAATGCTTATAAAAATGGGATCTAGGGGACGAAAAATTTACATAATTTTTCACTATACCATTTTTTTTATAAATTTTCAAAGTGGAAAACCGAAACAATTCCCAAAAAATGGAAAATGGGTCTAGCCATCGAATTGTGTGCTGAGTTTTTGCAGGCACACTACTTATAATATTCCCAAGGTGCCCACAAAGTTTCGTGGCATTTCATGAAGGTTATGATTTTTATGATTTTTCAACCGAAATCGGGGATATGCGACAGTTTGATGACAAGGAACCTAGGCTACAAACTGAATTTTTGACCTGAATTTTTGTACAC
>JAUPTC010001713.1:0-21395 GCA_030762895.1 Sophora flavescens
TACATTATTGGGCTTAATTGGGATAAAATCACTAAACATTGTTTAATTTTCTGATTTTCACTCCTTCGGCCTTGTTGCATTGCGTAGGCGTAACTAGAGCTACGGATATCGGATTTTGGTGGTAATTGATCCTGAGAAGATAAGGAAGAGACCAGCAATTTCGGGTTTCAGAAGAATTGTCAAATTAGGCCAAAATCTAGGATAAATTCGGTCTCAAGTTCACTGGCGCGGATCAGTGCGCTGTCCAAGCTGTTCCTTCACTTAAATAGGCCTAACTTACTCATCTTAAGCCCAATTAAGGCATATGATACCTTATTGGAAAGCTTATTCAGAGGTACTAATTTGGTCTTGAGTTAGGTCAGGATTATAAAGTATAAATAGCAGTCGGCTGTATGCAGTCGAGAGAGACGGAAATTAGACAATTTTAACAATAATTGTTTTTGCTTTTACATTATCGGGCTTAATTGCTAAACATTGTTAATTTTCGGGTTTTTCACTCATCCTGACTTGTTGCCTTGCGCAGAGCATAACTAGAGCTACATATTTCGGATTTTGTTGATCTTGCTATCCCTAGAAAGATAAGGAAGAGACCCTCAATTTCATTTTCACAATAATTGTCAAATTAGACCAAAATCAAGGCTAAATTGGGTCGATTTTGAATTGGATCAATGCGCAGCCAGTGATGTTCCTTCACTTAAATGGGCCTAATTATCTCATCTTAAGCCCAATTAAGGCATATGATACCTTGTTGGAATTGTTATTCAGAGGCCCTTAATTTGGTCTAGGTTAGTTAGAATTAATAAGCATAGATAGTAGTTTATGGCGGCACAAGTCATAGAGAGAAGGAAATTAGACAACTTTACAATCATTGTTTTGCTTTTAACATTATTGGGCATAATTGGGCTTAATTGCTAAACATTGTTAATTTTCGAATTTTTCACTCTATCCCGACCTTGTTGCCTTGCGGAGAACATAACTAGAGCTACGAGATATCGGATTTTGGTGATCTTGCTGTCCCACGGAAAGATAAGGAAATGTCCTACAATTTGGTGGCCCCAATTGTCAAATTAGGCCAAAATCAAGGCTAAATTGGTCCCAGTTCTCTCGGCGCGGATCAGTCTGCGAGTTCATGATGTTCCTTCACTTAAATGGGTCTAACTTACTAATCTTAAGCCCCAATTAAGGCACATGATACCATGTAGGAAAGCTTATTCGAGAGGCCCTAATTTGGTCTAGGGTTGGGTCGAGATTAATAAGCAAAAATAGCAGTTTACAATCATTGTTTTTGCTTTTACATTATTGGGCATAATTGCTAAACATTGTTATTTGTCAGTTTTCACTCATCCCGACCTTGTTGCCGTACGCAGTATAACTAGAGCTACAAAATGCCGGATTTTGGTGATCTTCTTTGTCCCTAGAAAGATAAGGAAGGAACCTACAATTTCAGGTTCACAAGAATTGTCAAATTATTCCAAAATCAAGGCTAAATTGGGTCCCGAGTTCTCTGGCGCGGATGGCCATGCAGCCATGATGTTCCTTCATTTAAAATGGGCCTAACTACTCATCTTAAGCCCAATTAAGGCATATGATACCTTTGTTAGAAAGCTTATTCAGAGGCCCTTAATTTGGTCTAGGGTTAGGACAGGATAAATAATCAAAAATAGCAGTTTACAGCTGCACATGCGAGAGAAGACGAAAATTAGACAACTTTTACAATCATTGTTTTTGCTTTTACATTATGGCATAGTTGCTAAAACATTAATTTTCGGATTTTTCACTCTTCCTGACCTTGTTGCCTTGCGCAGAGTATAACTAGAGCTACAGATATCGGATTTTGGTGATCTTGCTGTCCCTAGAAAGATAAGGAAGGGACCTACAATTTCAGGTTTCACAATAATTGTCAAATTAGGCCAAAATTAAGGCTAAATTGATTCCCGAGTTCTCTGGCGCGGATCAGTGCGCTGTCCATGATGTTCCTTCACTTAAATGGGCATAACTTACTCATCTTAAGACCAATTAAGGCATATGATACCTTGTTGGAAAGCTTATTCAGAGGCCCTTAATTTGGTCAAGGGTTAGGTCGGGAGAAATAAACAAAAATAGCAGTTTACAGCCGCACAAGCCAGAGAGACACGGAAATTAGACAACTTTTACAATCATTGTTTTTGGTTTTACATTTTGGGGCTTAATTGGGCTAAATTGCTAAACATTGTTAATTTTCGGATTTTTCACTCATCTCGACCTTTTTGCCATGCACAGGGTATAACTAGAGCTACAGATATCGGATTTTGGTGATCTTGCTGTCCCTAGAAAGATAAGGAAGAGACTCACAATTTCATATTTCCAAAGAATTATCAAATTAGGCCAAAATCAAGTCTAAATTGGATCCCGAGTTCTCTAGCACGAATCAGTGCGCAGTCCATGATGTTCCTTCACTTAAATGGGGCTAAATTACTAATCTTAAGCCCAGTGAAGGCATATGATACCTTGTTGGAAAGCCTATTCAGAGGCCCTTAATTTGTTCTAGGGTAACGTGAAGATTAATAAGCACTAATAGCAGTTTATAGCCGCACAAGCGAGAGAGAGACGGAAATTAGACAACTTTTACAATCATTGTTTTTGCTTTTACATTATTGGTCATAATTGCTAAACATTGTTAATTTTCGGATTTTTCACTCTTCCTGACCTTGTTGCCTTGCGCAGAGTATAACTAGAGCTACAGATATCGGATTTTGGTGATCTTGCTGTCCCTAGAAAGATAAGGAAGGGACCTACAATTTCAGGTGCACAAGAATTGTCAAATTATTCCAAAATCAAGGCTAAATTGGGTCCCGAGTTCTCTGGCGCGGATCAGTGCGCCCTCCATGGTGTTCCTTCACTTACATGGGCCTAACTTACTCATCTTAAGCCCAATTAAGGCATATGATACCTTGTTGGAAAGCTTATTCAGAGGCCCTTAATTTTGTCTAGGGTTAGGTCCGGATTAAAAAGCATAAATAGTAGTTTACAGCCGCACAAGCTACAGAGAGAAGTAAATTAGACAACTTTTACAATCATTGTTTTTGGTTTTACATTATTGGGCTTAATTGGGCTTAATTGCTAAACATTGTTAATTTTCGGATTTTTCACTCATCCCGACCTTGTTACCATGCGTAAAGTATAACTAGAGCCTCAGATATCGGATTTTGGGGATCTTGTTGTCCCTAGAAAGATAAGGAAGAGACCCACACTGTCAGGTTTCACAAGAATTGTCAAATTAGACCAAAATCAAGGCTAAATGGGTCCCGAGATCTCACCGCGCGGATCGGTCGCCGATCCATGATGTTCCTTCACTTAAATGGGCCTAACTTACTCGTCTTAAGCCCAATTAAGGCATACGATACCTTGTTGGAAAGCTTATTCAGAGGCCCTTAATTTGGTCTAGTGTTAGGTCAGGATTAATAAGCAAAAATAGCAGTTTACAGCTGCACAAGCGAGACGGAAATTGGACAACTTTTTCAATCATTGTTTTGCTTTTACATTATTGGGCATAATTGCTAAAGATTGTTAATTTTAGGATTTTTCACTCTTGTTGACCTTGTTGCCCGGTGCGAGAGCATAACTAGAGCTCGAGATATCGGATTTTGAGTGATCTTGCTGTCCCAGAAAGATAAGGAAGGACATACAATTCGAGTTCACAAGAATTGTCAAATTATTCCAAAATCAAGGCTAAATTGGGTCCCAGAGTTCTCCGGCGTGGATCAGTGCGCAGATCCATGATATTCCTTCACTTAAATGGGCCTAACTTACCATCTTAAGCCCTATTAAGGCATATGATACCTTGTTTGAATGCTTATTCAGAGCCCTTAATTTGGTATAGGGTTAGGTCGGGATTAATAAGCAAAAATAGCAGTTTACAGCCCCACAAAACAAGAGAGATGGAAATTAGAAAACTTTTACAATCATTGTTTTTACTTTTACATTAGGATTGGGCTTAATTGCTAAACATTGTTAATTTTCGGATTTTTCTCTCATCTTGACCTTGTTGCCTTGTGCATAGCATAACCGAGCTACGAGATGTCGGATTTTGGTGATCTTGCAGTCCCTAGAAAGATAAGGAAGAGACCTACAATTTCGGGTTTCACAAGAATTGTTAAATTAGGCCAAAATCAAGGCTAAATTGGGTCCAAGTACTCTAGCGCGGGATCAATCATGCGATCCATGATGTTCCTTCACTTAAATATGCCTAACTTACTCATCTTAAGCCCAATTAAGGCAAATGATACCTTGTTGGAAAGCTTATTCAGAGTACCTTAATTTTGGTCATGGGTTAAGTCGGGATTAATAGCATAAATAGCAGGTTTACAGCCACATAAGCAGAGAGAGACGAAATTAGAGAAACTTTTACAATCATTATTTTTGGTTTTACATTATTGGGCTTAATTGCTAAACATTGTTAATTTTGGATTTTTCACTCTTCCCGACCTTGTTGCCTTGTGCGAGCAAAACTAGAGCTACGATATCGGATTTTGGTGATCTTGCTATCCCTAGAAAGATAAGGAAGAGACCTACAATTTCAGGTGACACAAGAATTGTCAATTTAGGCCAAAATCAAGGCTAAATTGGGTCCAGTAGTTCTCAGGCGCGGATCGGTGCGTAGTCCATGATGTTCCTTCACTTAAATGGGCCTAACTTGCTCATCTTAGCTCGAATAAGGCATATGATACCTTGTTGGAAAGCTTATTCATAGGCCTTAATTTGGTCTAGGGTTAAGTCGGGATTAATAAGCAAAAATAGCAATTTACAGCCCGCACAATCATTGCTTTTGCTATTATATTATTGGGCTTAATTGGCTTAATTGATAAACATTGTTAATTTTCGGATTTTTCACTCATCCAACCTTGTTCCCATCGCAGTATAACTAGAGCTACGGATATTGGATTTTGGTGATCTTGCTGTCCCTAGAAAGATAAGGAAGGGACCTACAATGCAGGCACAAGAAGCAAATAGACCAAACAAGGCTAAATTGGCCAGGCCGGCAGGAAGGGGCAGAGCCCCTAAAGCCTAACACCACTAAGCCAATTAAGGCACATGATACCTTGTTGGAAAGCTTATTAGAGGTCCTTAATTTGGTCTAGGGTTAGGTTAGGATTAATAAGCAAAATATAAGTTTACAATCCTTGTTTTTGCTTTTACATTATTTGGTATAATTGCTAAACATTGTTATTTGTCGGATTTTTAACTCATCCAGACCTTGTTGCCATGCCCAGTATAACTAGAGCTACAGAATATCGGATTTTGGTGATCTTCGTTGTCCCTAAAAGATAAGGAAGGGACCTACAATTTCAGGTTCACAAGAATTGTCAAATTATTCCAAAATCAAGGCTAAATTGGGTCCCGAGTTCTCAGGCGCGGATCGATCACGATCCATGATGTTCCTTCATTTAAATGGGCCTAATTTAGTCATCTTAAGCCCAATTAAGGCATATGATACCTTGTTAGTAAGCTTATTCAGAGGCCCTTAATTTGGTCTAGGGTTAGGTCAGGATTAATAAGCAAAAATAGCGGTTTATAGCCGCACAAGCGAGAGAGAGACGGAAATTAGACAACTTTTACAATCATTGTTTTTGCTTTTACATTATTGGTCATAGTTGCTAAACATTGTTAATTTTCGAATTTTTCACTCTTCCTGACCTTGTTGCCTTATGCAGTATAACTAGAGCTACAGATATCGGATTTTGGTGATCTTGCTGTCCCTAGAAAGATAAGGAAGGGACCTACAATTTCAGGTTTCACAATAATTGTCAAATTAGGCCAAAATCAAGGCTAAATTGATTCCCGAGTTCGCTGGCGCGGATCAGTGCGCAGTCCATGATGTTCCTTCACTTAAATGGGCCTAACTTACTCATCTTAAGCCCAATTAAGGCATATGATACCTTGATGGAAAGCTTATTCAGAGGCCCTTAATTTGGTCTAGGGTTAGGTTGGAAGAAATAAGCAAAAATAGAAGTTTACAGCCGCTACAAGCCAGAGACACGAAATTAGACAACTTTTACATTCATTGTTTTTAGTTTTTACATTTTTGGGCTTAATTGGGCTTAATTGCTAAACATTGTTAATTTTCGGATTTTTCACTCATCCCGGCCTTGTTGCCATGCGCGAGCGGTATAACTAGAGCTACGAGATATCGGATTTTGGTGATCTTGCTGTCCCTAGAAAGATAAGGAAGAGACCCACATTTCATATTTCAAAGAATTATCAAATTAGGCCAAAATCAAGTATAAATTGGGTCCCGGGATTCTCTAGCACGAATCGGTCACGATCCATGATGTTCCTTCACTTAAATGGGGCTAACTTACTAATCTTAAGCCCAATTAAGGCATATGATACCTTGTTGGAAAGCCTATTGAGAGGCCCTTAATTTGTTCTAGGGTAGCGTGGGGATTAATAAGCACTAATAGCAGTTTACAGCCGCACAAGCCGGAGAGAGACGGAAATTAGACAACTTTTACAATCATTGTTTTTTGCTTTTACATTATTGGGCATAATTGCTAAACATTGTTAATTTTCGGATTTTTCACTCTTCCGACCTTGTTGCCTTGCGTGAGCATAACTACATTGCTAGGATATCGGATTTAGAAGATCTTGCTTGTCCCTAGAAAGATAAGGAAGGGACCTACAATTTCAGGCTCACAAGAATTGTCAAATTATTCCAAAATCTAGGCTAAATTGGGTCCAGGAGTTCTGCAGGCGCGGATCGTTGTGCCCTCCATGATGTTCCTTCACTTAAATGGGCCTAACTTACTAATCTTAAGCCCAATTAAGGCATATGATACCTTGTTGGAAAGCTTATTCGAGAGGCCATAATTTGGTCTAGGGTTAGGTCGGGATTAAAAAGCATAAATAGTAGTTTACAGCCGCACATGCTTGTGAGAGAAGGAAATTAGACAACTTTTACAATCATTGTTTTGGTTTTACATTATTGGGCTTAATTGCTAAACATTGTTAATTTTCGGATTTTTCACTCATCACGACCTTGTTGCCATGCGTAGAGTATAACTAGAGCCTCGGATATCGGATTTTGGTGATCTTGCTGTCCCTAGAAAGACAAGGAAGAGACCAACAATTTCAGGTTTCACAATAATTGTCAAATTATACCAAAATCAAGGCTAAATTGGGTCCCGAGTACACTGACGCGGATCAGTGCGTAGTCCATGATATTCCTTCAATTAAATGGGCCTAACTTACTAATCTTAAGCCTAATTAAGCCATATGATACCTTGTTGGAAAGCTTATTCAGAGGCCCTTAATTTGGTCTAGGGTTAAGTCGGGATTAAAAAGCATAAATAGCAATTTACAGCCCCACAAGCCAGAGACAGACGGAAATTAGACAACTTTTACAATCATTGATTTTGCTTTTATATTATTGGGCTTAATTGGGCTTAATTGCTAAACATTGTAAATTTTCGGATTTTTCACTCATCCCGACCTTGTTGCCATGCGCAGAGTATAACTAGTGCTACAGATATCGGATTTTGGTGATCTTCTTGTCCCTAGAAAGATAAGGAAGGGCCTACGATACCTTGATGGAAAGCTTATTGGAGGCCAGGTAATTTGGTCTTAGGTTAGGTGAGGATTAAAAAGCATAACTACCAAGTTTAAATCCGCACAAGCTAGAGAGAGAAGGAAATTGGACAACTTTTACAATCATTGTTTTTTGGTTTTACATTATTGGGATTAATTGCTAAACATTGTTAATTTTGGGATTTTTCACTCATCCAAGGCCTCGTTGCCGTGCGGGGGTATACTAGAGCGACAAATATCGGATTTTGGTGATCTTGATGTCCACTAGAAAGTTAATGAAGAGACCTACAATTTCAGGTGACATAAGAATTGTCAATTTAGGCCAAAATCAAGGCTAAATTGGGTCGGTAGTTCTCTGGCGTCGATCGCGATCCATGGTGTTCCTTCATATGGGCCTAACTTACTCATCTTTAGCCCAATTAAGACATATAATACCTTGTTGGAAAGCTTATTGAGGCCCTTAATTTGGTCTAGGGTTAGGTCGGGATTAATAAGTAAAACTAGCTGTTTTACAGCCACACAAGCAGAGAGAAATGGGGGTTGGACAACTTTTACAATCATTGTTTTTCTTTTAAATTTTGGGCATAATTGCTAAACATTTTTAATTTTCGGATTTTTCACTCTTCGACCTTGTTGCCTTGTGCGAGCATAGCTAGAGCTACAGATATCGGATTTTGATGATCTTGCGTCCTAGAAAGATAAGGAAGGGACCTACAATTTCAGGTTCACAAGAATTGTCAAATTATTCCAAAATCAAGGCTAAATTGGGTCCCGAGTTCTCCGGCGTGGACGGTCGCGATCCATGATATTCCTTCACTTAAATGGGCCTAACTTACTCATTGTTAATTCCTTCCTTAAAGGGCAACACTAATCTTAAGCCCAATTAAGGCATATGATACCTTGTTGAAAAGCTTATTCGAGGCCTTAATTTGGTCTAGGGTTAGGTCGGGATTAATAAGCATAAATAGCGGTTTACGGCTACGAGCGAGAGAGAGGCGGAGATTAGACAACTTTTACAATCATTATTTTTGCTTTTATATTATTGGGCTTAATTGCTAAACATTGTTAATTTACGGATTTTTCACTAATCCTTTGGTTGCCTTACTGTGAGCATAACTAGAGCTACAGAGATGTAGATTTTGGGACTTAATGTCCTAGAAAGATAAGGAAAGAGACCTGCAATTTCAGGTGTCAAGAATTGTCAAATTAGGCAAAAATCAAGGCTAAATTGGGTCTCGAGTTTACGACGCGTATCGATCTGTGACCCATGATATTCCTTCACTTAAATGGGCCTAACTTACTCATCTTAAGCCCAAATGGAAATGATACCTTGTTGGAAAGCTTATTCGAGGCCCTTAATTCAAGGTTAGGTCGGGATTAAAAAGCATAAATAGCGATTCTTTCCACACAAGCTAGAGTCGGGATTTGAACAACTTTTACAATCATTGTTTTTGCTTTTACATTATTGGGCTTAATTGCTAAACATTGTTAATTTTTTGGATTTTTCACTCATCCCCGACCTTGTTGTCTTACGCAGCATAACTTGAGCCCTAGGATATCGGATTTTGGTGATCTTGCTGTCCCTGAAAGATAAGGAAGAGACCTACGATGTCGGGTGTCACAGAATTGTCAAATTATTCAAAATAAAGGCTAAATTGGGTCCGAGTTCTCAGGCGCGGATCGGTGCGCAATCCATGATATTCCTTCACTTAAATGGGCTATCTTACTCATTGTAATTCCTTCACTTAAATGGGCTAACACTAATCTTAATCCCGATTAAGGCATATGATACCTTGTTGAAAGCTTATTCGAGGCCCTTAATTTGGTCTAGGGTTGATTGGGATTAATAAGCATAAATAGGTTTACGGCCGCACAAGCGAGAGAGAGACGGAAATTAGACAACTTTACAATCATTATTTTACTTTTTATATTATTGGGCATTGGGCTTAATTGCTAAACATTGTTAATTTTTCGGATTTTTCATTCATCCGACCTTGTTGCCTTCCATGAGAGCATAACTAGAGCTACGAGATATCGGATTTTGGTGATCTTGTCCTAGAAAGATAAGGAAAGACCCTACGATGTCGGCTTCACAAGAATTGTCAAATTAAGCAAAAATCAAGGCTAAATTGGGTCCCGAGTTCTGCGGCGCGGATCGGTGCGCGACCCATGATGTTCCTTCACTTAAATGGGCTACTTACTCATCTTAAGCCCAAGCGGAAAATGATCCTGTTGAAGCTTTTCTTGAGGCCCTTAATTTGGTCTCGGGTTAGGTCGGGATTAAAAAAGCATAAATAGCGATTCAGAGCACTAGCTAAAGAGAGAAGGAAATTAGACCTTTTACAATCATTGTTTTGGTTTTACATTATTGGGCTTAATTGCTAAACATAGTTAATTTTCTGATTTTTCACTCATCCCAGTCTTGTTGCCATGCGCAGTATAAATAGAGCTACAGATATGATTTTAGTGATCTTCTGTCCCTAGAAAGATAAGGAAGAGACCAACAATTTCGGGTGACACAAGAATTGTCAATTTGAGGACAAAATCAAGGCTAAATAGGGTCCAGAGTTCTCCGGAGCGGATCGTGCGCGGTCCATGATGTTCCTTCCTTAAATACCCTAACTTACTCATCTAAGCAAGTGGCGGATATGATACCTTGTTAGAAAGCTTATTCGGAGGCCCTTAATTTGTTCTAAGGTTAGGTCGGGATTAAAAAGCATAAATAAGTTTACAGCCGCACAAGCTAAAGAGAGAAGGAAATTAGACAACTTTTACAATCATTGTTTTTGGTTTTACATTATTGGGCTAATTGCTTATTAAGCATTGTTAATTTTCGGATTTTTCATTCATCGCCTTGTTGCCTTGGGACATAACTAGAGCTATACATATGGATTTTTGTGATCTTCTTTGTCCTAGAAAGATAAGGAAGAGACCAACAATTTCAGGTACACAAGAATTGTCAAATATAGGCCAAAATCAAGGCTAAATTGGGTCCAGAAGTTCTCTGGCGCGGATCGGTGCGCGATCCATGATGTTCCTTCACTTAAATGGGCCTAACACTCATCTAAACCGATTAAGCATATGATAACTTGTTGAAAAGCTTATTAGGCCCTTAATTTGGTCTAGGGTTATTTTGGTCCTCGGGATAGTCCTTGTGGAAAGCTTTCGGGCCCTGACGGAGGCCCTTAATTTGGTCTAGTTGCCTTGTAAAGCCTTAATCCAGCGTATTAGTCCAGGTTTAAAAACTGCACCGCTAGAGAAGCGGATATTAGGAACTTTTAAAATCATTGTTTTTGGTTTTACATTATTAATGGGGCTTAATTGCTAAACATTGTAAATTTCCGGATTTTCACTCTTCAGGCTTGTTGGCTTGCGTAGAGCATAACTAGAGCTACAGATATCGGTTTTGGTGATCTTGCTGTCCCTAGAAGATAAGGAAGAGACCTACAATGTCAGGTTTCACAAGAATTGTCAAATTAGACTAAAATCAAGGCTAAATTGGATCCAGGTTCTACGGCGTGGATCGGTCGTGTCCATGATGTTCCTTCACTTAAATGGGCCTAACACTAATCTTAAGCCCAATTAAGGCATATGATACCTTGTTGGAAAACTTATTGAGAGGCCCTTAATTTGGTCTAGGGTTAGGTCAGGATTTAAAATCATAAATAGCAGTTTACAGCCGCACAAGCTAGAGAGAGAAGGAAATTAGACAACTTTTACAATCATTGTTTTTGGTTTTTACATTATTGGGATTAATTGCTAAACATTGTTAATTTTGGATTTTTCACTCTTCTGACCTTGTTCGGTGCGCGGAGAGCATAACTAGAGCTACAGATTTCGGATTTTGGTGATCTTGCTATCCCTAGAAAGATAAGGAAGAGACCAACAATTTCAGGTTTGACATTAATTGTCAAATTAGACCAAAACAAGGCTAAAATGGGTCCAGTACTCGGAAACTTGGATGACACATATTTTACGCCCAAATAAAGGCTAAATTGGGCCCAGTACTCTAACGCGGATCCCAGGTCTTGTGATCCATGTGTTCTTCACTTAAATGGGCCTAATTAACAATGTTGTTGAAACCCTAGAACAAAATTAAGGGCCAAAGCCATTGGTGCAGTTCTCCCAAGGGACATTGTATTCAGATCCCCAACGAGTCGATTTGGGCTTTATTAGGATCAAACAAGTGCATTTGGGATCCATTAGGGTGAGAAAGAAGTACAAAGGAGTACAAATTGGCCCGGTTAGGTCCCTCTTCATGACCTAAAAGTGCATTTGGCTCTATTAGGATCAAACAAGTCCATTTAGGCTCCAGTATGCCTTGCGGCATAACTAGAGCTACGAGGATATCAGATTTTGGTGATCTTCTTTTCCACTAGAAATATCGGAAGAGACCTACAATTTGGAGTTTAACATGAAGTTGTCAAGTGGGAAGTAAAAATCAAGGCTACATTGGGTCCCGAGTTCTCTGGTGCGTGTTAGTGCGAGACATGATGTTCTTCCTTAAATGGGCCTAACTACTCGTCTTAAGCGTGATTAAGGCATATGATACCTTATTGGAAAGTAAATTGAGAGGCCTTTATATTGGGCTTTACAATTTATCAGTGTTAGATACTAAGTGGGCCAAATGGACTTGTTTGATCCTGGTAGAGCCCCGAATGGACTTTTTGAGTGAAATAGGACCTAAGAGCGCAATACGTGCTTTTCGGTCCGATCGGGCCCAAATGGACTTGTTTGATCTAATAAAGCCCCCTTGGACATTTTAGGTGATATAGGGACTAATGGGTCAGTTGTGACTTCTTTGGTCCTATTGGACCCCAAAAGACTTGTTTGATCCTAATAGAGCCCAAATGGACTTTTTAGGTCGTATAGGACCTAAAATGGGCCAATTGTACTTCATTATTCCTATTAGAGCCCCAAATGGACTTGTTTGATTCCCCAAATAGAGGCCAAATGGACATTTTTGGTCATATAGGACCTAAGCCCGGGCGAATTTGGCCTTCTTTAGTCCTAATGGAGCGAGCAAGTCCATTTTCATTTACATTATTGTGTGAAACCGAAATTGTTGGTCTCTTCCTTTATCTTTCTAAGGAGCACAAGGAGGGGCCCTTAATTTGGTCTAAGGGTTAGGTCGGTTAAAAAGTACAAATAGGCGGTTTCCAGTAGCACTAGCTAGAGAGAAGGAAATTAGACCTTTTACAATCATTGTTTTTTTTTACATTATTGGGCTTAATTGCTAAACATTGTTAATTTTCGGATTTTCCTCATCAGCACTTTTTGTCCTTGAGAGCATAACTAGAGCTAGATATGCCGGTTTTGTGATTTTGATGTCCTTGAAAGATAAGGGAAGAGGCCTGAATGTCATGTTTCACAATAATTGTCAAATTGTGAAAACAAGGCTAAATTGGGTCCAGTGCCTGGGGCGGATCGGTCTGTGATCCATGATGTTCCTTCACTTAAATGGGCTAATATGCTCGTCTTAAGCCCAATTAAGGCATAGGATACCTTGTTGGAAAGCATTCGAGGAGGCCTTTAATTTGGTCTAGGGTTAGATGGGCATTAATAAGCATAAATAGCAGTTTGAGTACAAACCAGGAACGAGAAAATTGGACAGCTTTTACAATCATTATTTTTACTTTTTTATATTATTGGGCTTAATTGCTAAACATTGTTAATTCCCGGATTTTCACTCATCGACCTGGTTTCCTTAGTGAGAGCATAACTAGATTTACGAGTCCCGTTTTGTTGTACCTAGAAAGATAAAGAAGAGACATACAATTTATGTGACCAGAATTGTCAAATTGAGGAAAATCAAGGCTAAATTGCGTCCAAAGATCTGGTGCGGATCGAGTGCCAGATCCAGTGTTCCTTCATAAATTGGCTAACTTACTCATCTTAAGCCCAATTAAGGCATATGATACCTGTTGGGAAGCTTATTGAGGTCCTTAATTTGGTCGAGGGTTAGGTTAGGATTAATAAGCCTAAATAGTAGTTTACAGCCGTACAAGCCAGAGAGAGGAGGAAATTAGACAGCTTTTACAATCTTTGTTTTGCTTTTACATTATTGGGCATAATTGCTAGCGTGGTTAATTTTTTGGATTTTTTCACTCTTCTAGACCTTGTTGACCAGCGAGCATAACTAGGCCTACGGATATCGGATTTTGATGATCTTGCTTTGTCCCTAGAAGATAAGGAAGGGACCTACAATTTCAGTTTACAAGAATTGTCAAATTATTCCAAAATCAAGGCTAAATTGTGTCCCGAGTTCTACCGGCACGGATCGATGCGCAGTCCATGATATTCCTTCACTTAAATGGGCTAACACTAATCTTAAGCCCGATTAAGGCATGTGATCACCTTGTTGGAAAGCTTATTGAGGCCTTAGTTTGGTCAAAGGGTTAAAATCCAGAATAAAATGCATAAATAGCAGTTTACAGCCCCACAGGCTAGAGAAAGAAGAATTATACAACTTTTACAATCATTGTTTTGGTTTTATTATTGGGCTTAATTGCACAAACATTGTGAATTTTGGTTCTACTCTTCAGACCTTGTTGCCTTATGCCGAAACATAACTAGTACTCTGATTCAGATTTTGGTGATCTTACTGTCCCTAGAAAGATAAGGAAGAGACCAACAATTTCAGGTTTCATAATAATTGTCAAATTATGCCCAAAAGCAAGGCTAAATTGGCTCCCTGAGTTATACTGGCGAATCGGGTCTGTCCGATCCATGATGTTCCTTCACTTAAATGGGCCAACGCATCTTAAGCCCGATTAAGGCATATGATACCTTGCCCGAAAGCTTATTGGAAGGCCTTAATTTACTACAAAGGATAAGTCGAGATTAATAAGCATAAATAGCGATTTACAACCTTAACCAGAGAGAGACGGAAATTAGACAACTTTTTGAAATCATTGTTTTGCTTTTACATTATTGTGCTTAATTGCTAAAACGATGTTAATTTTCATTTTTTCACTCATCCGGCCGTGTTGCCTTGCGGAAGCATAACTAAAACTACGAAAGGATTTTGTTGATCTTCTTTGTCCCCAGAAAGATAAGGAAGAGACCCGCGATTTCATATTTCAAGAATTATCAAGTTAAGCCAAAATCAAGGATAAATGGGATCAGGAGTTCTCTAGCATGGATCGGTGCGCTGTCCATGATGTTTCTTCACTTAAATGGGGGCTGGACTAATCTTGACCCAATTAAGGCATATGACACCTTGTTTGGAAAGCTTATCGGAGGTATAATTTTGGTATATGGTTAGGTCGGGATTAAAAGCATAAATACAAGTTTACAGCAGCACAAGCTAGAGAAAGAGAAGGAAATTAGACAGCTTTTACAATTATTGTTTGGTTTTAATTGTTGGGGATTAATTGGACTTAATTGCTAAACATTGTTAATTTTTCGGATTTTTCAACTCTTCACGGCCTTGTTGCCTTGTGCGAGAGCATAAGCTAGAGCTAGGATATAGGATTTTTTGATCCCCTTATCCCACACAGAAAGATAAGAAAGGGACCTACAATTTCATGTTCACAGAATTGTCAAATTATTCCAAAATCAAGGCTAAATTGGGTCAGGAGTTCTACAGCGCGGATCGGTGTGACAGTCCATGATATTCCTTAACTAAATGGGCATAACTTACTAATCTTAAGCCCAATTAAGGCATATGATACCTTGTTGGAAATGTTATTCAAGAGCCACTTAATTTGGTCAAGGATAGGTCGGGATTAAAAAGCATATCGAGTTACAGACTGTACAGCTAGAGAAGGAAATTAGACAACTTTTACAATCATTGTTTTTGGTTTTACATTGTTTGACTTAGTTGGGCTTAATTGCTAAGCATTGTTAATTTTAGGATTTTTCACTCTTCACGACCTTATTTACATACGAGCATAACTAGAGCAGTTCGGTTTTGGTGATCTTCTTTGTCCCTAGAAGATACAAGGAAGAGCCGACAATTTCGGTATCGCAATAATTGTCAAATAAGACCAAAATCAAGGCTAAATTGGGTCCCAGTACTGCAGCTTGGATCGATCGTGATCCATGATATTCCTTCACTAATGGGCTAACCTATGATCTTAAGGCCAATTAGTCCGTGATACCTTGTTGGAAAGCTTATTCGAGGCCCTTAATTTGGTCTGGGGTTGGGTCGGGATTAAAAGCATAAATAGCATTTTGCGCCGAGCTAGAGAGAGGGGGAAATTAGACAACTTTTACAATCATTGTTTTTGGTTTTTTACATTATTAGCGAGTGTGGGCTTAATTGCTAAGCAATGTTAATTTTGGACTTTTACTCATCCCGAGTCTTGTTGCCGTGCGCAAGTATAACCAGACTAGAATCGGAGTTTGATGATCTTGCTTTGTCCACACTGAGTCACTAGATCCATGATGTTCCTTCATAGATGGGCCAAACTAACTCATCTTAAACCCAATTAAAGGCATATGATACCTTGTTGGAAAGCTTGTTAGAGGCCATAATTTGGTTTAGGGTTGGCCGGCATTAATAAGCTAAATAGCAGTTTTGCCGCACAAGCAGAGAGAGACGGAAATTGAACTCACAATCATTATTTTTGCTTTTATATTATTAGGCTTAGTTGGGCTTAATTGCTAAACATTTTAATTTTGGATTTTTCACTCGTCCACCTTGTTGCACTTACATAAACATAACTAGAGCTCAGATGTCGATTTTGTAGATACTTGTTGTCCACAGAAAGATAAGGAAGAGACCCGCGATTTCATGCCCGAGAATTATCAAATTAAGCCAAAATCAATGCTAAATTGGATCCGAGATCTCTAGCACGGATCGGTATACGATCCATGATGTTATTCACAAATGAGCTAACTTATAATCTTAAGCCGATTAAGGTATATAATACTGTATGTTGGAAAGCTTATTGAGAGGCCCTTAATTTTTTCTAGGGATTAAAATTCGAGTTAATAAGCATAAATAGCGGTTTACAGCGCACAAGCCAGAAATTCGGTTTAGACAACTTTAACAATCATTGTAAATGCTTTTACATTATTAAGGCAATTGGGCTAAATGCTAAACATTGTTAATTTTGCATTTTTCACTCTTGACCTTGTTGCCTTACGCGAGCATAACTAGAGCTACAGTTTGGGATTTTGGTGATCTTGTTTGTCCCACTAGAAAGACTAAGGAAGACAAATTTTACAATCATTGTTGTTGGTTTTACATTGGTAGGCTTAATTCTACTTAATTTACTAAACATAGTTAATTTTTGGATTTTCACTCATCCAGGCCTTGTTGGAAAGCATTGAGGCCTTAATTTGGTCTAGGAGTTAGGTCGAGTTAAAAGCATAAATGTTGATTCTGACCCATATGACTAGAGAGAAGGAAATTAGACAACTTTTACAATCATTGTTTTGGTTTTATTTTTGGAAGCAAATTGGACTTAATTGATAAACATTGTTAATTTTCAGTTTCCTCATCTGGCCTTATTGTCTTGCGCTGAGCATAACTGGAAGCTAGATATGCCAGTTTTGGTGACTTTGATATCCCTAGAAAGATAAGGAAGAGACCTACAATGTCAGGTTTCACAAGAATTGTCAAAATTAGACCAAAATCAAGGGCTAAATTTGGTCCAGAGTTCTGCGGCGCGGATCGGTCAAGTCCATGATGTTCCTTCACTTAAATGGGCCTAACTTACCGTCACAAAAGCCCAATTAAGGCATAGGATACTGTGATGGAAGCTTATTCAAGAGGCCCTTAATTTGGTCACAAGGTTAGGTCAGGATTAATAATAAAAATAACTGATTCTGACCGCACAAGCCAGAGAGGGCGAAAATTAGACAGCACACAATCATTGTTTTTACTTTTTACATTATTCGGCATAGTGCCTGACATTGGTTTTCCAGATTTTCACTCTTCACGGCCGTTTGCCTTGTCGAGCATAACTAGAGCTACGAATATCGGTTTTGATGATCTTCTTGTCCCTAGAAGATAAGGAAGGGACCTACAATTTCGAGGTTCACAAGATTGTCAAATTATTCCAAAATCAAGGCTAAATTGGGTCCCAAGTTCTGCGGCGCGATCGGTTGCCGATACAGTGATATTCCTTCATAAATGGGCCTAACTTACTAATCTTAAGCCAGATTAAGGCACTATGATACCTTGTTGGAAGCTTATTCAAAGGCCATAATTTGGTCTAGGGTTGGGGGGGGGGGAGTCAGGATTAATAAGCAAAAATAGTGGTTTACAGCCGCACCAGATGGGAGAGAGGAAGGAAATTAGACAACTTTGGAGTATTGTTTTTGGTTTTACATTATTGAGCTTAATTGGGCGTAATTGCTAAACATAGTTAATTTTGGATTTTCACTCATCCACCTTGTTGGAAAGCTTATTAGAGGCCCTTAATTTGGTCTAGGTTAGGTCGGGATTAAAAAGCATAAATAGTAGTTCTGGGAATCAATACTAGAGAGAAGGAAATTAGACAACTTTACAATAATTGTTTTTGCTTTTACATTATTGGGCATAATTGCTAAACATTTTCAATTTTCGGATTTTTTCACTCATCCACCTTGTTGCCATTCACGAGTATAACTAAAAGCTACAGATATCGGATTTTTGGTGATCTTGATGTCCCTAGAAAGATAAGGAAGAGACCTAAATGTCGGGTGTCACAAGAATTGTTAAATTAGACCAAAATCAAGGCTAAATTGGGTCCAGGAGTTCTCTGGCGCGGATCGAGTGTGCAGTCCATGATGTTCCTTCACTTAAATGGGCTAACTTACTAATCTTATGCCCAATTAAGGCATATGATACCTTGTTGAGAAGCTTATTGGGAGGCCCTTAATTTGGTCTAGGGTTAGGTCGGGATTAAAAAGCATAAATAGCAGTTTACAGCCGCACAAGCTAGAGAGAAAGAAATTAGACAACTTTTACAATCGTAGTTTTTGGTTTTACATTATTGGGCTTAATTGGGCATAATTGTTAAACATTGTTAATTTTCGGATTTTTTACTCATCCAGTCTTGTTGCCATGTGAGTATAACTAGGGCTACGGATATCGGATTTTTGGTGATCTTGCTGTCCCTAGAAAGATAAGGAAAGACCAACAATTTCAGGTGACACAAGAATTGTCAATTTAGGCCAAAATCAAGGCTAAATTGGGTCCCGAGTTCTCTGGCGCGGATCAATCGCCCTCCATGATATTCCTTCACTTAAAACAGTCCTAACTTATCTCTTCTTCAACCCAATTAAGGCATTTGATACCTTGTTGGAAAGCTTATTCAAGAGGCCCTTAATTTGGTCAAGGGTTAAGTCGGGATTAAAAAGCATAAATAGCAATTTACAGCCACACAAGCTAGAGAGAGAAGGACATTAGACAACTTTTACAATCATTGTTTTTGGTTTTACATTATTGGGCTTAATTGGACTTAATTGCTAAACATAGTTAATTTTCGGATTTTTCACTCATCCCGACCTCTTGTTGCCATGCGGAGTATAACTAGAGCTACGAGATATCGGATTTTGGTGATCCTGCTGTCCCAGAAAGATAATGAAGAGACCTACAATTTCGGGTGACACAAGAATTGTCAATTTAGGCCAAAATCAGATAAATTGGGTCTCGAGTTCTCAGCGCAGGATCAATGCTCCTCCATGATGTTCCTTTCTTATATAGGCCTAACTTACTCATCTTAAGCCCAATTAAGGCATATGATACCTTGTTGGAAAGCTGATTGAGAGGACCTTAATTTGGTCTAGGGTAGATCGGGATTAAAAAGCATAAATAGCAGTTTGCAGCCACCAGCTGGAGAGAAGGAAATTAGACAGCTTTACAATCATAGTTTTTGGTTTTTACATTATTGGGCTTAATTGGGCATAATTTTTAAACATTGTTAATTATCGGATTTTTACTCATGCCAGTCTTGTTGCCACCGTGCAGTATAACTAGGGCTACTGAGATATCGGATTTTGGTGATCTTGCGGTCCCTATAAAGATAAGGAAGAGACCAATAATTTCAGGTGTCACAAGAATTGTCAATTTAGGCTAAAATCAAGGCTAAATTGGGTCCCAAGTTCTAAGGCGCGGATCGGTCGCCCTCCATAATATTCCTTCACTTAAATGGGCCTAACTTACTCATCTTAAACCCAATTAAGGCATATGATACCTTGTTGGAAAGCTTATTCGGAGGCCCTTAATTTGGTCTAGGGTTAGGTCGGGATTAAAAAGCATAAATAGCAGTTTACAACCGAACAAGCTAGAGAGAGAAGGAAATTGGCAACTTTTACAAACATTGTTTTTGGTTTTTACATTATTGGGCTTAATTGGGCTTAATTGCTATACTTTGTTAATTTTCGGATTTTTCACTCATCCCGACCTTGTTGCCATGCGGAGTATAACTAGAGCTACGAGATATTGGATTTTGGTGATCTTGCTTGTCCCTAGAAAGATAAGGAAGAGACCTACAATGTCAGGTTTCACAAGAAATGTCAAATTAGACTAAAATCAAGGCTAAATTGGGTCCAGGAGTTCTCCGGCGCGGATCGGTGGGCAGTCCATGATGTTTCTTCACTTAAATGGGTCTAACTTACTAATCTTAAGCCCGATTAAGGCGTATGATACCTTGCATGTAAAAGCTTATTCAAAGGCCTTTAATTTGGTCTAGGGTTAGGTCAGGATTAAAAACATAAATAACGTTTCTGCCGCACAAGCTAGAGAGAGAAGGAAATTAGACAACTTTAACAATCATTGTTTTTGGTTTTACATTATTGGGCTTAATTGCTAGACATTGTTAATTTTTGGATTTTTCACTCTTCGACCTTGTTGCATTGCGCTGAGCATAACTAGAGCCTAGATTTGGATTTTGGTGACCTTGCTTTGTCCCTAAAAAGATAAGGAAGAGACCAAAAATTTCAGGTTTGACAATAATTATCAAATTAGACCAAAATCAAGGATAAATTGGGTCCCGAGTACTCGACCCGGATCGGTCTGTGATCCATGATATTCCTTCACTTAAATGGGCCTAACTTACTAATCTTAAGTCCAATTAAGGCATATGATACCTTGTTGGAATGCTTATTCAGAGGCCCTTAATTTGGTCTAGGTTTAGGTCGGGGTTAAAAAGCATAAATAGCGGTTTACAGCCGCACAAGCTAGAGAAAGAAGGAAATTAGACAACTTTTACAATCATTGTTTTAGGTTTTACATTATTGGGCTTAATCTTACTAATCTTAAGCCCATTTAAGGCATATGATACCTTGTTGGAAAGCTTATTCGGAGGCCCTTAATTTGGTCTAGGGTTAGGTCGTGATTAAAAAGCATAAATAGCAGTTTACTGCCGCCAAGCTAGAGAGAGAGGAAATTAAACAACTTTTACAATCATTGTTTTTGGTTTTACATTATTGGGCTTAATTGGGCTTAATTGCTAAACATTGTTAATTTTCGGATTTTTCACTCTTCTTGACCTTCTTGCCTTTATGCGGAGAGCATAACTAGAGCTTCTGATTTTGGATTTTGGTGATCTTTTCTGTCCCACTAGAAAGATAAGGAAGAGACCAACAATTTCAGGTTTCCAAGAATTGTCAAATTAAACCAAAATCAAGGCTAAATTGGGTCCCAAGTTCTCAGGCGCGGATCAAGCGCGATCCATGATGTTCCTTCACTTAAAAGGGCCTAACTTACTGATCATAAGCCCAATTAAGGCATATGATACCTTGTTGGAAAGCTTATTTTGAGTCCCTTAATTTGGTCTAGGGTTATGTCGGTATTAAAAAGCATAAATAGCAGTTTACAGCCGCACAAGATAGAGAGAGAAGGAAATTAGACAACTTTTACAATCATTGTTTTTCGTTTTACATTATTGGGC
>JAUPTC010001714.1:0-21388 GCA_030762895.1 Sophora flavescens
ATTTGCCCAATGGTTCCTTCTCTTCTTTCCCAACCAAGTACATCCGGGATCTACTAACTAAGCTCACATGGAATCAAACAAAAGGAAACCAATACTCCCATGGTTGCTAACCCCAAACTCTCCAAGGTTGAGCCAATCATGTTCCGCATTCTTTCTCCTGCTTTCGGGTCCATTGTTGGAGCATTGCACATGCAACACTCACTAGACCAAATCTCCCACTCTGAACAAGGTCCCACTTTTGTCTCACCTAGAGGATCATTGGAAGATCAGAACGATTCTTAGGGTACCTTAAGGGTACCATTCATCATGGCCTTTTGATTTAGCCCCACTCGCCATGCACACACCACCGACCTTGACAGGATTTTGTGATGCCGATTGGGCATCGGATCAGATGATAGGGCGCTCCACTTCTGGGGTACGGTTTACCTTGGTCCCAACCTCATTTCCTGGTGGTCAAAGAAATAAACTCTAGTTGCTAGATCCAGTCTAAGAGCATAGGAAACATGGCAAATTTATGTGCATAAATTCTTTGGTTTCACTATATGCTAAACAGAGTCGAGGGTCAAAACTCAAATTCCTAGAGTCCTATGCTATAACCTTAGGATCGTTTCCCTCGGCTCACAACCCCGGTTCGCCTTCCGTAACCAAGCACATGGAGCTGATATTTTCTAGAGAAAAAGTGCTAAACCACGCCTCTGAGACATACATGTTCCAGCATTGATCGCGGCAGATGTGCTCATTAAGCCACTATCAGCAATCGACTCAAGACACTCGAGATAAACCCGGGTCTTTGACAAGCTTACACTTGCTCAAACACCTTGAGCTTATGTGGGGAATGTTAGAGATAGTCGAAGTTTATTGTAATTGCTTAAGGCTACTGTTAAAACACCTGTACACAACAGCACTTTTCACATTTCTCAATTAGATACAGCTTAGCAATTCTAATCGTCTTGCGATCACTATATAAGGTGATAACTTTCTGTAACTCACAAGAATTAATAACATGAGTTTCTTCTCTATTCTCTCTCTTCTTAGAACTATAATATCCCCGACCTCAAACCTAAATTATCGTGGTCATGTACCTACCTTGAGGAGGAGAGTTTCACTTTTCACTGTGTAGAACTCATGGAACTCATTAGAATCATTACTCACAACCATAAACCCAAATCCAATTGTTTTCCTCATTCTTGTTCAATTTTGCCTCCAATATCATATCTGTTCATCGCCCCGATATGCATCTGCATTCAATTCTGCCTCTGATATGCATTCAAATATTCTTCTAATCTTGTGCATCCTGGAACAGTTCTGTCTCACATGTGGATCCACCCAAATGCATTATGATTGCTGAGAGATTTTCAAATTAAAGGTAGCACCTTATTTAAGGTTGCATATAACGCTAAATATAATTAATGACTTCAACTTGCATCAAGTGTTGCTTTGGTCTATGGCATCGCTGCATGCCTTGCAGCTAAGAGGTTCATAGTTCTAATCTCATGTGGAGCGTTTTATACGCCGTATATGTTTTAATGTTTATCAAAACGTTAAAATTGGGAAAACGCGCTATGCAGGATTCAACACCCGCTTATCAAAGGCATCGGACACGCACGGCCAACTAGGCTAACGGATATATTTTGTCATGTTATGAATATTAATGATACTTGATTGTTATATTTGACTCGTTGGTTAAACACTTGAGAGTTGCTTTTTTCACTAAGTGACATGAGTTGGTCTATAAATAGAACCATCTCGTGATGCACTAATTGACATGAAAAACTCGGAATCTCTCAACCATTCTTCACTCCAAATCACCTTCTTTTCTCCTTATGCGCAGAGAGTTAAGGGAGACTATTGTTCTCAGAACCGCCATTGTCGACACGCTTGGTTTACAGGTGCAAACCAAACCAAGGTTCTCCATTGTATCCTCGAAGGAGATTCGCCACATTTCACGTTGCAAAACCAATCTACGAGGAGAGATTGGTGGGGGCTAATCGAACCCAAAGCCTAGGGTCCTCACACGCCTGAGATTGCGCATTACCATTATTTTCTTCTTCTTTGCTGCATCCATACCCCATTTTCTAACAATTTCATCCTATATGCATTTTGGCCTTCATATGCTAATGCAAAGATGGTTCCACTTTAATGCAAAGTTGGTTCTCCTTCTAGCGCCCTGTAATGACGCTTCTTCCATTGCATTTATCTTGACCTTGGAATTACTTTAGGCTCGCTTGGTGGTCGTAGGATAGAAAGGAGCAGGATAAGAGGAAGGATAGGAGTAGGATATGATTCGAGCAGATAAGTCGTTATCTATCCGACGCTTGATGTCCACCGATAACCAACCCGGATAGCATTGTAATTTTAGTACGAATTTTAAAATTTTCGCTTTTGTTCAATGTTTTCATATTTTATTAGATTTTTTTATAATTTTTATTTTTAAGATTATATAAAAAGACAAAATTGTCCTCGTGATAAAATTACATATAATATTTTAAAATTTTAACATATTGTTTAGCTTAAATTAATTTTGTTATAATTTTAAATATTCACTTTTAGTTTTTACTTTTACATACGCTAAATTATTAGAATAATTTTATTTATTTTAGTTTTTAAAATAATGTGAAGTAAACAAATTAGCTTGTGGACAAAATAAAAATAATTTTTTAAATTAATTATTAATATTTTTATTATTTTATGTTTTATTATACCTTTTTTGGTAACCATATTATATTTTATTATACTTTAATTATTTTATATATAAAATATTTTTATACTTTATTATACTATAAATCACCTTATCCTATCCCGTTGAGTTCTAACCCAGCTCCCCCCTCAGGATAGAATTTTAACTAGATGGACAGGATAGGATAGGTGACAGGATTGGTTTATCCTATCCTGCTGGCTCACCAAACAATAGTTTCAAACAGGATATGATAGCTTATCCTATCATGTCTCTCTTATCCTGACCACCAAACGAGCCATTAGTTTATTTATTTGTGTTACTTTTAATTGTAACAAGCTTGAGGGGGAGTGTTAGAATATCCGAAGTGGTGTTTGTTTGGGGTGATCTTTTTAATATTCCCAAGTTTTTTTTAGGCTTTTAAAAAATGTTTACAGGAGTTAATTATTTCCGGGAATGAAACATTCCTACTTTTTAGTGTATTCTCACTTTAATGTAAGAGGCTGGGAAAGTTATATTCCTCCGACTAGGGAATGCAGATTATTATATATAACTACCAAAATATCCATGTACCACAATAACTACCCCATGGCACCACTTCATCATATCTAATTTATTATTTTAATCCAAATTTTTACTATTTTAAATTAATATTATACCAACATATGACCATAATTATAACATTTTATAAAAAAACATTTAAATGTATCAAAAATATTAAAAATTAAAAATATTTATTTTATAGTATAAGTATGATAAAGTTTAAACTTTTTTTTATATTAATTACATTAAAATTGAAATTTCAATAATATTTCATACAACAAGGGTATTTTGATAATTTTGACATGTATTCCGAGTAATATACATCATCAACCAAACAAACTTTTAAATTATTCCCGGGAATTTCAAAAAATACTGTCGGGAATTTTAAATGCTAACCAAACATTTTTTTAAAATATCCAGAAATAACATTCCCAAGAATATGATTCCCGAAAATATAATTTATACCTTGAAACAAACGCCCCCTGAAGGATATCTCATAATATTTTAGTGTTTCTTAAAATATTTTAAGATATCTTAGAAGATTTCTTAAAAAATATTTCTTATTTAATATTTTATAATTTGTTTTCTTATTTGATTAGGAGTAGGATTATGCTATTTTGTTATTATAAATAGGACAACCAAGTTTGTCTGTTGTAACATATTATCATCACATTACTATCACGTCGCCTCACATCAATATTATCCTGGGTTTACAGTCTTATCCATGTTTTCCTTATTCCCTAATCTCAAACCTAATTTCTTCATCAAATAACACGGATGCTATGCAAAATAAGAAAATTGAAGCACTATCGTAGTTTGATAAGTATTATGTATAAGCTTCAGTCTCTTCAAAATTCAACAGGGAAATCAAAGGACATAAAACTGCTATACTAGCAATGAAATCAAATGAACTAATTCATGACCACGACAAAAGTTCAAAAAAACATGATCACGATAACCATATTCTTACTGTATGTTCCATCTTGTCCGCGAAACCATTGCCTAGAGAAGACAAAATCCTGCTTCGGATGCCACCTGGATTAAGTTTAAAAATCAATTCATCAATGAACATTTTAAAAAGTAAAACATGATTAAGTCACAAAATTTTGAGTAAAACTTGCTTTCTATTTGCTGATTGAAAAAGAAATTAATAAGTCAAAAGATGAGAAAGAAGAGATAACATGAAATTGTAGCTATTTGGCAGCTAAAATCTCATCACAATTAACTGAAGCATGGACTGATCTCAAGAAGAAAATAAAAAACTCATAAGTTAGCACATGTTTGATATAAAGAATTTTGGAATGAAGTCAAGTCCATAAGAAAATCAAAATCAGCAACTGCAAGTAATACAAATCTCTATCAATAAAGGAATCCACACTTTTACATGTATTCACAGAAAAGTAAACAAAATTATTAGTAATGTATTTTACAGAACAGAGCATGCCATTATAGCAATCCAGATGTTTAGTTTTGAAATTTGAAAAGGTTAACATCAATTGATTACCAGGTTAGATACTTAGGATCATATGTCCCATAAACAACATCATAGTGTCCATCATAAGACTCTACCAGCTCCAAGTCACACATCAACATATCCCACCTGCAAAAAATAATTACAGGAGAGACTAAATTACCCGATGTATTGTCAAGACTCTCAAGCACTTTTTATCGGCAACTTACTCATATCTTTTCTGTCGTTCAGTGTTCAAAAGCACTTCAAAAACAGTATCTGCAGTTGCATCAATAACTCCAACAGACTTTGCTAGGACATCCTTACCATTCTACAAAGCACAAAAATCCTATCATATTGAATTAAAGCACCAATTTCAATTGTTTCAAATGTGACATAAAAAACAGGAGAACTGAAGCTATACAACAAGCAAATGCAAATATCTTAAAGTTAACACAATTGAGCAAGATGATTCATATCTTGAAAGAAAAGGTGTTGGGTTACAGACACACGCACATCAAGGCTTTCAAAGTACTTGCCTATTCACAACATGGCAAAATAAAAACCACTACATTTTCCATATAAAGGACAACAATAATCACAAAGGAGTCCTTTTACCAATAGCTAAAAGAACAAAAAAAGTAAAACTGACTTTGTGAAAACATCATGATAATACATGTATAGCTATGAATAGACCCTATGTGAAAAGCTCTTAATAACAATCACAGATTTCATAATAGGAAGAAAAGAAAACACTAAATTACTGTCAACCATTATGGAGGCCCAAAAAAAATTTGAGGGAGTTTCATAATAGCCAAAAACAAATTTCCAACTAGTTTAATCAGCATTGACTTCAACAATGATAACAAATATAGGAGTTTCTACAGACCAACCAAGCACTTGAATCTCGAAGCATATATGGAAATTTGAGGGGGGGGGAACAGCTGTACATATGGCTTAATTCCTGAACAGGAAACCCATTCTTTTAAGTTCCTTTCGCAATACCAAAACTTTACCATGTTTTTGGTCATGACTCATAAGATCTGTTTGATTTACTAAAAATCATTTAAAAATATTGTTCCTGGTAATTAGCAATCTATGTTATAAACTTATAATTACGAAACTACAAGACTAGTATTATACTCTTCAGAACTCCTGTTAGAATAATAGACATGATTGGAAAGCTAACTAGTTTCGAGAAACATGTTGATAACCCGTATCACCCAGTAACCCCCCCCCCCCCCCCCTGCGGAAAAAAAAAAACAAAAGAAAAAATCGAATTTGTATACATACCTTGGGATCAGAAACATCCTCAAAAATTCTAATACCTGAAACCACAAACAAAAAACAGCTAGAAAGATAAGGATAGGTCCAACTATAATTTTTTCAAACATGACTAATGTAAACATTAATTAAAAGTAGGACAAATCAAAAGGAAAAACAGCATTGTTTGTTTAAATAGTCTGATGTCTGACAGCCAAATCATGCACATAAAGGATAAAGCATGCAGTGCTGCTCAAGTTGCCTTATCCCAGATCTACTAATGATTTCCTTCGTAGATTTTCTTTTACTTTTATTTTTATTTTTCCTGATAAATGAAATTTTTTTACAAGGCAGAGAAATTTGGACACTACAAGAGGTGAGGATAATGCCCTTCAAAATTTTCTCCTGATACACTCATTGAATTCATTGGCAAACAGGCTTATTTCTAGTTCAGAGGACCCTGGCCTCTATGAAAGAAGTTATCATGATAAACTAAAGAAGGGCCTTTAATTACAACCTCAACTTAGACTAACTAAAAAGGGGGTTTATTACAGTTTCTGGAGGCCTTTTAAATTAAAGAATTTGATCAATACTAAGCAATCACTAACAGGAAAAGGGATACCAGAGCATCAAAACACTGCCTTGCAAATAGTGAATGTTTGTGGCAGAAGAAAAATACCGCCAACGGTGAGAACACATTTCCATTGATGTGCTTCAATTGCATCTCCACTGTCCCCTTCAAACCCATCTGCCCTAGCAGCCAGCTTTGATGATTGCCGTAACAGTGTCTCTGGGCCTTCAGAACGAAACAGCAAGAATAATGTTAACTAGTATATAAACAGAAAAATGCGTATAAAATGAAAAAAGCTAACAGCAACCCCAACATAATCATATAAATTAGAAAAAAACAGGGGGTTCCTTGTAAAAATACAATCAATATTGATTATCCCACTTTCACAACTATCACTCACAATTTAAAATCCCACTTTCACAACTATCACTCACAATTTCGGGTGCATATAAATAATCAATAATGTTAAATTTGTCTCTTCTTTTGAAATAGGAAACCAAATAGATGCTCCATTACACTCCACTAACATGAATAACACTATGTTGTCCAATATGCAAATTATAAAATCAATTAAGCATGTTAACGCCTCAAAATCACCCTCAGATGAATATTATTGACCAGACGATGCTTTTTTTTACCTTGGCCAATTCTTATTAGCTTCTTCAACCCATGGGCATACCGCCTCACTCTAGGTCGATGTCCTTCAAGATTGATCCTTCAACAACATAAAGAGAAATGATATGTCAAGTTGTGATAAAGATGTAATAACAGGACAATCTCTAAGGCAGGCCACCGAATAATGATCCCAACAACATCTATGCAGATCTTTCATTAAGCACAACTCACAAAGATATTAACCTGAACAGTTTTATCTAACTTTAAGGAATATTCCTTGAAAGCGTTTAAAGCTATCACAATTCCTAGATTTTATAAGGGAAAAATATGAAGGAGAGAAAGAAGAAAAAGACAGACAATTGAAAGGACCAAATCATTTGAATACCCTGCTAATATGATACATAAACCATCATTAATCATTTAACAATCAGCATTGCCGAAAACACCATTCAACTAATGGTATTCTTTCACATATTAGTATGAGTGCATCTCAGGTGGGAGGAAAAAAGGCATACTCAGCCTCCATGTTCAGTTTGTCTCTGGCACTAGCTCCTCTAGACAGCTCATACTCAGCCTGCAAAGAGCATTTACCCAGTAAATTGGAAATAAATACAATTTATGGTAAATATTGATGTAGTTCCACCACATCCCAATTCTTTTAGCTAGCAAAGCTACTCCCATATTCTTTACATAAAGGAAGACCTAAATGTTTTGAAAATTTTATAGTAGGAACTCCAATCCAAACCCCTACCCCAGAAATAAAATTTCAATCTGAATCAAGCTTGGGTTGTAACAATTACTAACACCAATAACAAATGCAACATTCACATTATAAATGCAACCTTCCAGTTATTTTCTCATACCTGTTGCTTGGCATGATCAAATGCTTCTATCCATCCCCGGGCTTCCCCAGCTGTAGCACAAGCAATCTTGAAGAAAATGTACATGAAAAAAACTTATTTCTGTACTGAAAAAAGAAAAAACTTATAACACCCATGACATGTAGGGGTTCATTAAATTCTAAATAAATAAGATCTCCAATACAGATACATAAATGCAGATACACTCGTATGCTAGTGCAATTGTTGAATCAAGAAAATATATCAAACCTTTCAAGCCAAAAACTCGGGGGCCAGTTTATATCATATATTCTGATTCTGGGAACCTGGTTTTGAGCATTTTGAGGACACTCCCCACAACAAGCATGGTAACAAATAGAATGCCCACGACGAATTCAAGAGAGAGTTCCAAAATAAAGAACTCCAGTTAAAATGTTTACTATGAAGGAAAAATAACAACTCTGGTCGGCTATTGTTTCTTCATGGTAACTCTTCTATCAAGTGTTCCTGCTTTTGAGTTCTCCATAAATTTAATTGTATGATGTGGGATTTGATTTCTTTTGGTAAGACAACAAGGTATTCTCAGATCTCACACCCTTCAGGTGTGGAACTAATCCTCAGTCGGACAGAGGCTAGCCCTTGGTCACTAGGTGCTTCCAATAGGTTTTGAAACCCCTGCATTCAGGTAAATTTTGCCTATATGGAACTCAGTTTACAGACTGAGCCACACCTCCTGGTTGGGGATCTGGCACTTATTGCTTGCTGGGATATTTACAAATTATTGCACTAGAATTTAACATGAAAAATGCAACAGGAATAACGTAACTTAAAATAATTTTAAGTGAAATAATCTATGATGCATATACAGTCCTGGTAAGGATGTGGTATTTTATTTTTATTTTTGATAAAAATTGTAAGCAACTAAAAACAGGTCTTCTTATAAAATTATAACTTGGCATGCACCTTTTACAAGATACTAAAGATGGAAGCTTATGCTTGTGTTTTATATTTTGTAGAGTGTTTACAGTATCAATCTTGAATTCTTTATAAGCTGTAATACACATTAAAAGCATGCTGCATGGCAAGTAGCTTTCAAACAATATCAACATTTTTTTTTATAAAACACTATCAGCAATGAGTAGAATAAGCAATTCAAAACTATAACTTACTTCTCCCTTTTTGGCCTCATCTAACCGGTTGTAGAACCGTAAAACATAAAGATCCTGGGTAAGAAAATGAAAAATATTTAGCATCCATGAAATTTACAATGTAATCAAACATATACATTCAAATCACAAGACAAGATTGAACCTCAGAGAGAATATTCCATCAAACCCAATGCACGATCAGTTTAATTTAGTAAATGCAAAGAGATGCATATGATAGTAATTACCCCATTGTTGACCTTTCGACGACCAAGCTCCTCCACCATTAGTGTGGGTCCAACAACCCCCTTCCTGATTGGTTTCTGCACAGAGGAAAGCTTTAACATCAAATATTCAACTATTGTAAAAAGAATATAGAGAAAAAAGAAGAAAAAACAGAAAACTCAAATTTGATGAAACTAAAGTACAAAATTATTAAGAGATTATTGAAACTAACAAGGACGTATGTTCAATTAAATATCACTGATTCATTTTTAAGAAGGCTCATTTCTGTCCGGTGTTTCTAGGAGTCAGTAGCAGAATGCTCGCGTTGTGGGACAGATGCTTGCAGAAAGGTTATATTTTTTTGGTACTTAGGTAAAGTTGGGGAAGGTTATTTTTGTTAATGAGTTGGGACTAAACATCTAGGATAGGAGCAGTATTACATGAAGATCAAAGGAAACTGAAAGGTGTTTGGTGAAAATAACCCAATTTGCAAATTGAAGCATAAATTCCTTTGTGATGTTAATTTGTTCTATAAGCTCCATTTCAGCCTTTTAGTCGGCGGGCCAAACCAATGAACTGTAGAGTCCCACAAGTTCTAACAGTATCTTACTGCATTAATCAGCCTTTGATCCTGCTCGTGATCTATTTTCAATGACTCTTTCAAGTCTTAACATAGGCCTCAATGTTTTTCATTGGGACAATAACATTTGTATCCATCTCCATTGTGCCAAAGACACTACACTACCAAACTACAAAATATCCAGTTCTCCGTCCAAAATAAAACTCAATTTCAAACAAACAGCAGCAGCAGAAACAAACTTCAGCTGATTTTATTTTATAAAAAAATTAAAGTAGAAAGAATAATAGATAATTATTAATCCACCTTAAATTCCAGGTGAATTAGATAAAATAGACAGAATTCCAGATAAATCCTTTATTTCCCCACTGTTTGGTAGTGAATGAGTAAAGTAAAAAGATTGGAATGAAGTAATTGGTGAAGTGAATGGAAAAGAAACATACAATGCCAGGGAATTCGTGTGGATCACGCTTGTACATGGAAACATACTTGCCCCTGATGAATAGGAATCGAAGGTGACAATACTCATGTCCAATGGAATTCACTCCGAGGTGATAAACCCAACCAAAGTACTCAAATGTCCCTTTCTCTTCGCTACGCTCCGAACTTCCGCTGCCGGAATTGCTCATCGCCGAAGCTGCTGCGTCCATCATACGCGCGATCACAATTCACAACCTTCGACTCTCTGCTATCTTCTGCTTCTGCACAAGTTATTATGCAATTAATTAATTGTAATAATTATTATTTTGCCTTTAATTTCTCTGGTTGAGTGCACTGTGCACAGTGACATTATACGTACCTTGTTCTTACACGTAGCGGATGTGAAGGTCCCACTTTATGTTTGGCATAGTGAGGTCCGAACTGGTTTAGGTTGAGAGCTGACCGTCAAAAGGTTGTCATAAAAGGACGCGAATGCACCGGATACGTCATACGCCAGCTCCGTGTTCTCTTCCACTTGCCACCTATTACATTTTTTTTCTTCTTATACTTACTTATTTACTCTCTTGTCGGCCTTTTATTATTAGTTGAGTGATTCTTGTGTACAAGAAAATTTATGAAGTTGTCCCATGGTAGTTGGTTTAATAATTACTAATATACATAACTTGTGTTTATTAAAGACAACATAAAATTATGTGTAGTTAACCATTAGAGCCATTCCAAAAGGTTAATCATGAGGATGAGGTCGCAAAGAATCAATTATTATCCTATTAAATGAATCATCGGGTTGCATCTTTAAAGAATTTAATTAGTATGTATTGTTATTGTAAAGTTTTTTTTTTTACACTCAACTAGTCATAAAGTATCACATCATTAAAAATCACATATAAAATAATTTTTAATTGACTGAGGGTATAAAAAAAAATTCACTGACAGTATATCAAAATTAATCTCGTCACTAAATATAATCCTTTGTATATTTGAAATATAAATCAATGACTCCAATGTAAAATACATAATATGCTAAAGAAACCAGATATGGTTGAATTATTTTATTCATTATCACAAATCATATCTTTATAGAAATGTTCTAGAATAGGATCCTAACATTATGCATATAATCACGTATACTAAAAAAGGAAATTAATTATACTCAATCAACTACAATAAGTACTCTATCAATTACAATAATTAACAAATTATTTGGCATGATTATTTCCTTTAACACTCCCCCTCAAGTTGGAGCGTATGTTAATGACACCCAACTTGTGAGTAGAGCATTTCAAACCGTGTTGAACTCAATGGTTTAGTGAATAAGTCAAATTTGGTTGGCTTGTGGTCCGAATATAGTCGCATGCACTAGCCCACTTTGAATCTTCTCACGTATCAAATGACAATCGATCTCTATGTGCTTCGATCAGTTCATGAAACACTGGATTTGAAGCAATATGCATGGCAGCCTGGTTGTCACAAAACAATGTAACCGGTTGTGCATGAGTCACCTTCAAGTCTTTCAGTATATTTTTCAACCAAGTAATCTCTCAACAAGTAGTGGCCATGGAACGATATTCTGCCTCTGCGCTTGAACGCGACACGGTATGTTGCTTCTTACTTTTCCAAGAGATTGGTGTTTGACCCAACAAAATACAATAACCAGTTACCGACCTTCTTGTATCCTTGCACGAGTCCAATCGGCATCACAAAAGGCACGTAGTTCTAGTGAACCTGTAGATGGTAACAAAATTCCCTGACCCTGTGCTTGTTTGATATACCTTAGAACCTTGTGAGCAACTTCAAGATGAGGTTGCCTAGGCTTGTCCATGAATTGACTCAATACATGAACATCATAAACAAGATCTGGCCTTGCGATGGTGAGGTAAATTAGTCGACCCACAAGACGCCTGTATGGACTTGGATCAACTAGCAACTTCTCACTCGTTTGTGTGAGTGAAAGGTTATGTTCAACGAGAAGCTGATTAGGGCTTGGCACCTAAGAACCCCTGCATCTTCTAGAATTTCTAGAGCATATTTTCTTTGGCACAATGTGATTCCTTGTCTTGATCGTGCAACTTCTATCCCCAAGAAATATTTAAGTGGCCCCATGTCTTTCAACTTAAAATGATTTGAGAGGAAATATTTGGTGCTTGTAATGTCATGCAGGTTGTTGCCCGCTAATATCACATCATCAACATAAATTAATAATGCAATAAAACTACCCGCATGGTTTCGAACAAACAATGAGTAGTAGTCGACCATGATTCTTGAAATCCGGCCTTCTTAAGGGCACTAGACAGTTTTAAGAACCATTGTCGTGATGCCTGTTTTAAACCATAAATTGACTTGTGTAGCTTGCGACACGCAGTTCTCCCCCTTTCGTTCGAAACCGGGCGGGATGGACATGTAGACTTCTTCATAGAGATCTCCATGTAAGAAGGCGTTATTAACGTCAAGTTGGTGCAAGTGCCATCCTTGTACGGTTGCAACACTAAGGAGTACTCGGACTGTTGTGAGTTTAGCAACGGGAGCAAAAGTCTCTCGGTAATCAATACCTTCAATTTGACTATAGCCTTTTGCAACCAAGCGAGGTTTGTAACGCTCAACAGTTCCGTCGGGGTTGAGTTTGATTTTGAAAACCCATTTGCAACCGATAGGCTTTTTGTGAGATGGCAGAGGGACGAGACTCCAAGTATTGTTGGCTTGGAGGGCTTGGATTTCATGATGCATGGCGTCACGCCACCTTGGATCTCGATTAGCCTGTTGAAAATTCTTGGGTTCTTTGTGAAGGGTCAGTTGAGTGGTAAATGTTTTATGACTTGGGGAAAGGCAGTCATAAGATAAAAATTGGGAAAGAGGATGAGAAGTACCTTGGGAGGTGACCACGTTCGTTGAAGATGAAGGAACGGTCCTAGATGGGAGGGTTGCCTCAACATGAAAGTCCTGTAAAAATGTTGGTATTTTAGTAGATCTAGGGGAGTGTCTTGGTGGCGGTGGCGGTGTGATTTCCGTTTGATTGTGAGTGGTGTTCTCGGGTGGGAGATTTTCAATGGCAGGTTGGGGCATTATTTCAAGGGATGGCATATTTAGGGAAGGTGATGGAGGGTCTTGGTCTAAATAGGATGGATTTAAATGTTCAAAATTGGAAGGTTGTGGGATTTGAGGGTTATTGGTGCTATGAGGAGTGTTTGTGTCTATAGTGTTTGTGGTATTCTTGGGAAGAAAAGGATAAGGTGAAATAGGGTGAGGCATTGATGGTGTGGCAGCAGAAGTTTTTGGTGTTTTGAATGGAAATACGTCCTCATAAAAAAGAACATCGCGTGAAACAAAGACCTTTTGAAGTTGAAGGTCAAATACACGATATCCTTTTTGGGCATAAGGGTAGCGAAGGAAAAGACAACAAGTGGAACGAGGGTCAAATTTAGTGGGCTTGGTGGGGTGTGTAGATGAGAAACACAAACAACCGAAGACTCTTAGTTGTGAATAATTGGGGGGTTTATTGAGTAATTTTTCATATGGCGTTTTACCTTGAAGCAGTGGTATAGGTTGTAAGACTAAGCCCTCATTCATGTTTTGATGTATGACAAACAAAGTGTATTTTGCATAAGATTTTTTATTTTGACTATGTACTCATTACGTGTTAAGTTGCATATAAGATCACTCATGAACAAAGAAACTGACGTCCAACAAAGAAAAACAAGCTGACGTCTAACCAAGTAAAACAAGCTGACGAAGGGATAAAAAACTGGTGTCCACTAAAGTACAACAAGAAGAGCTCGTCCAACAAAAAGAGCTCGTCTAACAAGAAGAGCGCGTCCACTGAAAGTAACAGAATAGCTCGTCTGCCGATGTGGCATATAGCTCGTCTAACAAGAAGAGCGCGTCCACTGAAAGTAACAGAAGAGCTCGTCTGCTGACGTGGCACAAGAAGCTCGTCTACTAAAGTAAAAAAAAAAAAAAAAGAGAGCTCGTCTACTAAAAGTGGCAAATGGAGCTCGTCTACTAATGATACGCGCTTTGGACTTACTAAGATCTTAATGAGAAGCTCCGTCCACTAACATGGCATATGAAACTCGTCTACCAGTTGAAGCACGTCCAATAACTTGTGTTAGCACTCCCGTCTACTGACGTGGCAAAATGGACGCGACTATTTGCTATTCTTTTAGATAGAAACGGATATTTTACTCTTCAATTAGACTTAGCTATCCTTTCAGATGGAAACGATTATTTTTCGAGAAGGATGCAAACTCTACAAGAATCAACAGAATCTCATTTCAAGAACAAGAATCAAGAAAACAGATTTTGTTAAATCAGATCCAAATCTATTTTAAATGATCCCAACGACTATAATTTGTCTTCTATATAAAGAGGGATCAAAGGAACACTTTTCATGAACCTAACTCATTCTGATTGTGAATCTACGAAAGATCCAAAAGTGCTTCATCTCTGAGAAAAGTATGATATTAGTTAGAACTTCAATTTGTATAATCGGACTTTTAGAGTCTTTCTTCTACTCAATTCTTTTCGTGAATTAGTGTGATTAAGATAGGGTACCTTTTAGGCTTGAACAAGGATAGAAGGGATCCTTTGGTATAGAAAATCAAGTGTGCTTTCTGGTGAATTCTTGAGCAAGGAGGTTATCTTTGTGTTACGGTAATTGGAATTTTGTAATTGCTGATTATAATGGAGAAACCCACAGAGGTGTGGGATTAGATGTAGGCTTACCAGAGGAGGTAGCCGAACTAGGATAAATCGGTTTGTGTGTTCTTCTCATCTCTAAACTCCATATACTTGTTATATGCACTTGTGTGTTGTGAATGAGTTTTAAGAATACTTGTTAACTTGAATCTTTGATCTACAATATGTGTTAAACTTGTTATTACTTCTTATAATTCTTCTTAACATCATCACTTATTCCATAACCTGATTCTTGGGAATTAAAATTGAGTGAAAACCAATTTTCTTTAAAGAAACACTGTTTTGCTTTAAATTGTTGAAAAAGTTTTCAATATCTCAATTCACCCCACTGCTCACCCCCCCTCTTGAGATCGTAGCCACTACCAACAATTGGCATCGGGGCTAAAACTCTTGTTACAAAGCTTAATAGCTTCAAGAGATGGCTACAAATGATATCCTAGGTGATGGGGCTTCACTTACTAGACCCCCTGCCTTTAATGGCTCCCAATACATGTATTGGAAAGAGAGAATGCTTATCTTTCTTGAGGCTGCGGGTTTAGATGTGTTACATGCTGTTGAAAATAGTCCCTATGTTCCATTTATTCTTGATGCTAAGGGAAATAAACAAACTAAACCAAAAGATGACTGGAATGATGATGATAAAAGAAGAGTTGGTTATAATGCTAAGGCAAAAAATATTATAATTGCTGCTTTGAATTATGATGAGTTTTTCAGGGTCTCCAATTGCAAAACGGCAAAGCAAATGTGGGATACTCTTCAACTCACTCATGAAAGAACCAACGATGTGAAAAGAGCAAGAATGAATACACTAGTCCATGAATATGAACTCTTTCACATGAAGAATGGTGAGGAGATAGATGAACTGCAAAAAAGGTTTACACACATTGTGAACCAGCTAGAAGGACTCGAACATACAATCACGGATGAGAAAAAGATTAACAAGATAATGAGATGTTTGAGTCGTGAATGGCAATCAAAAATTACTGCAATTGCTGAAGCAAAGGATCTAGACACCATGCAGATTGCTACTTTATTTGGCCAGTTGAAAGAACACGAATTGGAACTCATAAATAGATTGAAAAGTCATGAAGATAAGGAGAAAAAGAAGAAAGGACTCTCACTCAAGGCTCATATCTCCAAAGAATCAATAGAAAGTGATGAAGATGAACACCTTGATGAAAGTGAAGAATCCGAAGAAGAAGACATGGGATAGCTTGTGAGGAAATTTAGAAGATTCATAAAAAAGAATAGAAACAAGAAGCAATTCAGTTTTCCTACAAAAAAGAACACGAACAAAGGTGAAAGCTCTTCCTCAACAATCAAATGCTTTGAATGTGGAAAGCTTGGACACTACAAAAATGAATGTCCAAAGCTACAAAAGAAAGAAAAGTATGAGAAGAATGACAACAAAGAGAAGAAAGGAAGAAAGCCTAGAAGAGCATACATAGCTTGGGAAGAAAATGATATGGATTCCACTAGTAGTGAATCTGAAAATGAAGAAGCCAACCTATGTCTCATGGCAAATCAACAAAGTGATAGTGAAACCGAGGTAAATGATTCTTCTCCTACCTATGATGAGTTACAAGATGCTTTTGATGAATTGCATGAAGAATATGTTAAAATCGGTAAACAACTTATATCTTCTAGGAAGATCATCACAAAACAATGTAGTAACTCTGCATCTTTACAAATAAAGCTTAAAGAACTAGAAGCTGAAAATTCAAAATTACTTACATCTAGTTCAATTTGCAACAAATTCACTACACTAGAAAAGGAAGTTGAAAAACTGAATACAACTCTATCTAAGTTTACTTTGGGTAGAGATAACTTAAATGCCATATTAGGATAGCAAAAGGGTGTGTATGACAAAGCTGGAATTGGATATAAGCCAATGGTACATGAAAAATATTTTAAGAAGCTTTTTGTTGCACCTATTTCCTCAATTAATCATTTTGTTAAATGCTATTATTGTCTAAATAAAGGTCATACAGCTGCTACTTGTAGACTTAGAAAGAACATTCATGTTGGCATTAAACAAATTTGGGTTCCAAAAGGAACTTATGTTGCTACTAACACCAAAGGACCCAACCAGATTTGGGTACCTAAAAGAAAAGTATAAAAAAATCTGTTTTGTAGGTGTGTTTGAAGGCCAAAACCTCAAGCTGGTTTTTAGATAGTGACTGCTCCAAACACATGACCGGAGACATCACAAAATTTACATCTTTCACTCCCAAAGAAGGTGGAAACGTCACCTATGGAGACAACGACAAAGGAAGAATTCTTGGCGTTGGAACAATAGGAAAAAGTCCAGCAATCAAGATTGAGGATGTTCTCTATGTGGAAGGGCTCAAACACAATCTACTAAGTATAAGCCAATTATGTGATAAAGGCAACAAGGTAAACTTTAACTCAATTTTGTGTATGATCGAATCCATTCATGATAATAACATAAAATTGATTGGAAATAGAATCAATAACATCTATATGCTAGACTTAGACAATTTAATTTCCAATGATGCATGTTGCTTAATTTCCAAAGAAGATGAAAATTGGCTTTGGCATAGGAGAATAACTCACATTCATATGGATCACTTGAATAAATTGATTTCCAAAGAACTGTAATTGGTTTACCAAATAAAAAGTTTGTTAAAGAAGGCTTATGTGATGCATGCCAAAAGGGTAAACAAGTGAAAACCTCATTTAAGGCTAAAAACACTGTTTTAACTAGTAGACCCTTACAATTGTTGCACATGGACCTTTTGGACCTTCTAGGACGAAAAGCTTTGGTGGAAATCTTTATGCTCTTATAATTGTTGATGACTTCTCTAGATTTACTTGGACCTATTTTTTAGCACAAAAGAATGAAGCTTTTAAAGCTTTTAAGAAAATGGCTAAGGTTGTTCAAAATGAGAAAGACGTGAAAATTGTTTCAATTAGGAGTGACCATGGAGGAGAATTCCAAAATGAGGAGTTTGATAACTTTTGTGATGAACATGGTATAAAACACAATTTTTCTGCACCTAGAACTCCACAACAAAATGGAGTAGTTGAGAGGAAAAATAGGTCACTTGAAGAAATTGCTAGAACCATGTTAAGTGACTCTAATTTACCAAAATATTTTTAGGATGATGCTGTGAGTACTGCATGTTATGTTTTAAATAGAGTTCTAATAAGGCCAATTTTGAAGAAAACTCCATATGAACTTTACAATGGAAGAAAACCTAACATTTCTCATTTTCATGTCTTTGGTTGTAAATGTTTTGTGCTAAATAATGGCACGAATAATCTTGGGAAATTTGATCCCAAAGTTGATGAGGGTATTTTCCTAGGTTATTCATTAACTAGCAAAGCATATCGAATGTTAAATAAGCATACTTTATCAATGGAAGAATCTGTTCACATAATATTTGATAAGTCTAACCCCCAAAAGGTTGGGAAATGACATTTTTGATGATGCAGAAACTCTTGAGGATGAAGTGAAACCTGATGAAGGAAAAGAGAGCAACAAGGAAAAGGAAGATGAAGAGAGCAATAAAAAACCTCAAGCAGAACTTCAACAAGAATATCTTCCTAAGGAGTGGCAAGCTTCAAAGAATCATCCCCTAAACAATATCATTGGTGAGATTACCAAAGGGGTAACCACTAGAAACTCTTTAAGGAATATTTGCAATACCATGACTTTTATATCTCAAATAGAACCAAAATGTGTTGATGATGCTATTAATGATGAACATTGGATGATTGCAATGCAAAAGGAGTTAAATCAATTTAAAAGGAACAAAGTTTGGGATTTAGTTCCAAAACCCAAAAGTAACCAAATAATCGGAACTAAATGGGTGTTTAGAAACAAAATGGATGAGAATGGAATAATAGTAAGAAACAAGGCTAGACTAGTATCTAAGGGATATAATCAAGAAGAAGGAATTGATTATGATGAAACATATGCTCCCGTAGCTAGATTAGAAGCCATAAGAATGCTCTTAGCCTATGCATATATAATGAACTTTAAACTGTACCAAATGGATGTGAAAAGTGCCTTTTTAAATGGAATAATACAAGAGGAAATATATGTAAGTCAACCCCCTGACTTTGTTGATAGTGAGTTCCCAAATCATGTCTATAAACTGACTAAAGCCATTTATGGACTCAAGCAAGCTCCTAGAGCTTGGTATGAGAGGTTAAGCAATTTTCTCCTAGAGAAAGGCTTTAAAAGAGGAAAAGTTGATACAACACTATTTACTAAAACAAAAGCACAATATCTTACTAGTTCAAATATATGTTGATGACATTATTTTTGGTGCTACTAATGAGCCTTTATGCAAGGAATTTGGTGAACTAATGCAAAGTGAATTTGAAATGTCCATGATGGGAGAGCTTACCTTCTTTCTTGGACTTCAAATTAAACAATGCCAAGATGGAACCTTCATAAGCCAAACAAAGTATTGCAAGGAACTACTAAAGAAGTTTGGAATCGAAAGCGCAAAGGAAATGGCAACACCAATGAGTCCAGTCTGCTACTTGGACAAAGATGAACATGGTAAATCTATAGATGTATCCAAGTATAGAGGTATTATCGGATCCTTACTTTATCTCACTGCAAGTAGGCCAGATATAATGTTTAGTGTGTGTATGTGTGCAAGGTATCAAGCTAATCCTAAAGAATTACATCTTACTACGATTAAAAGAATCATGAAGTATATTTTGGGAACAAAAGAAATGGGGTTGTGGTATCCCAAGGGATCCACTTGCACATTAATAGGATATTCCAACTCTGACTTTGCTAGATGCAAGTTAGATAGGAAGAGCACAAGTGGTACATGCCATTTATTAAGAAATTCCCTAGTGTCCTGGTTTAGTAAAAAGCAAACTAGTGTGGCCTTATCTACAGCTGAAGCAGAATATGTTGGAGCTGAGAGTTGTTGTGCTCAAATCCTATGGATGAAACAACAATTAATTGACTATGGCATTTATCTGGATCATATACCAATAAAGTGTGATAACACTAGTGCAATTAATCTAACAAAGAACCCAATTATGCACTCAAGAACCAAGCATATTGAAATTAGGCATCTTTTTATCAGGGATCATATTCAAAGTGGTGATGTTGTGATTGAACATATAGATACAACCAAGCAATTAGCTGATATATTCATCAAACCACTAAATAAGGAGAGTTTCTTCTTTATAAGAAGGGAACTTGGCATAATTGATCCTCAAAATAATTGATATAAGATGTTATTTTTGATAATATAGTCAATATGGCAAGCGAGGCAGCACAAGTTGCTGAAAATTATGAAGGACATGGGAAAGATGCTTTTATCTAGTCTCAGTTTAGCCTAAGTGCCCTTAAGTGTCTGTAATTCCTTTTTGTTATTTTAGTGTTTTGGACGTTTTGATGTATTGCATAAGTTCTGAAATGATTTATTATCAATGGATGCAAGACTATTTTTCAGTTTGATTTCAATATTCTCCATAGTTTCTTTTTGATAATGACAAAGGGGGAGAAAGATGAACCATACAACTATTAATTATGTCTTGCATTTGCTGTAAAAAAAATTTCTCTGATGTGTAAATTTTTTTTCTCTGATACCTGAGTATGAACTGCTTTGAAAAGACATACTTGAACTTATAATAAATGCAAGATGATTTTTTTTTCATGATAATGATATGATAATACTTGATCTTTTGAAAGATATCAATGACACAGGGGGAGGATGAAAATGACTCAAGAACCATGCTTACTGAATAGCTATACTCTGATTTTTTAATAACTAAGGTTAAGTATGGTAAGGTTTGTCATAATAAAAAAGGGGGAGTTTGTAAGACTAAGCCCTCATTCATGTTTTGATGTATGACAAACAAAGTGTATTTTGCATAAGATTTTTGATTTTGACTATGTACTCATTACGTGTTAAGTTGCATGCAAGATCACTCATGAACAAAGAAGCTGACGTCCAACAAAGCAAAACAAGATGACGTCTAACCAAGTAAAACAAGCAGGCGAAGGGATAAAATGCCAGCGTCCACTAAAGTACAACAAGAAGAGCTCATCCAACTGATAAGCCTCTGGCTTATCTAGTTTTATGACTAGATGAACTAGGGTTTATGTGTCTATTTATTCGAGTTCACTATCGTTTTCGCCCAAATTTGCCTTGTTTTGTTCCTAAGTTGGACTTTGACTCATTTTGCGTATTTTGTGTAGTTTTTAGGTTATTTTGAATAGAATTACGCTTGTGGGTGCTTTTGTTGTTTCAGGTTAAATAAGTGAAGCTCCGGGAGTCAAGGAAAATCGAAAAGCAGTGGAAATTGCAAGTCTGGAGACACTCGCCTCGCGAGTGTATTCTCGCCTCGCGAGA
>JAUPTC010001715.1:0-21384 GCA_030762895.1 Sophora flavescens
AAGATAAGGAAGGGACCAACAATTTCAAGTTTCACAATAATTGTCAAATTAGACCAAAATCAAGGCTAAATTGGGTCCCGAGTACTCTGGCGCGGATCAGTGCGCAGTCCATGATATTCCTTCACCTAAATGGGCCTAACTTACTAATCTTAAGCCCAATTAAGGCATATGATACCTTGTTGGAAACTTATTCAAAGGCTTTTAATTTGGTCTAAGGTTAGGTCGGGATTAAAAAGCATAAATAGTTCTGACAGCTGCACAAGCTAGAGAGAGAAGGAAATTAGACAACTTTTTACAATCATTGTTTTTGCTTTTACATTATTGGGCATAATTGCTAAACATTGTTAATTTTTGGATTTTTCACTCGTCCTGACCTTGTTCCCTTGTGCACAGCATAACTAGAGCTACAGATATCGGATTTTGATGATCTTGCTGTCCCTAGAAAGATAAGGAAGGGACCTACAATTTCAGGTTCACAAGAATTGTCATATTATTCAAAAATCAATTCTAAATTAGGTCCCGAGTTCTCTAGCGCGGATCAGTGCGCAATCCATGATATTCCTTCACTTAAATGGGCCTAACTTACTAATCTTAAGCCCATTTAAGGCATATGATACATTGTTGGAAAGCTTATTCAGAGGCCCTTAATTTGGTCTAGGGTTAGGTCGGGATTAATAAGCATAAATAGCAGTTTATAGCCGCACAAGCCAGAGAGACGGAAATTAGACAACATTTACAATCATTGTTTTTGCTTTTACAATATAGGGCTTAATTGGTCTTAATTGCTAAACATTGTTAATTTTCGGATTTTTCACTCTTCCAGACCTTGTTGCCTTGCACAGATCATAACTAGAGCTACAGATTTCGGATTTTGGTGATCTTGATGTCCCTAGAAAGATAAGGAAGGGACCAACAATTTCAGGTTTCACAATAATTGTCAAATTAGACCAAAATCAAGGCTATATTGGGTCCCGAGTACTGGGGCGCGGATCGGTCATGCGATCCATGATATTCCTTCACCTAAATGGGCCTAACTTACTAATCTTAAGCCCAATTAAGGCATATGATACCTTGTTGGAAAGCTTATTCAAAGGCCCTTAATTTGGTCTAGGGTTAGGTCGGGATTAAAAAGCATAAATAGCAGTTTACAGCCACACAAGCTAGAGAGAGAAGCAAATTAGACAACTTTTACAATCATTGTTTTTGCTTTTACATTATTGGGCATAATTGCTAAACATTGTTAATTTTCGGATTTTTCACTCGGTCCGACCTTGTTGCCTTGTGCACAGCATAACTAGAGCTACAGATATCGGATTTTGATGATCTTGCTGTCCCTAGAAAGATAAGGAAGGGACCTACAATTTCAGGTTCACAAGAATTGTCAAATTATTCCAAAATCAAGGCCAAATTGGGTCCCGACTTCTCTGGCGCGGATCAGCGCGCAGTCCATGATATTCCTTCACTTAAATGGGCCTAACTTACTAATCTTAAGCCCATTTAAGGCCTATGATACCTTGTTGGAAAGCTTATTCAGAGGCCCTTAATTTGGTCTAGGGTTATGTCGGGATTAAAAAGCATAAAGAGCAGTTTACAGCCGCACAAGCAAGAGAGAAGGAAATTAGACAACATTTACAATCATTGTTTTTGCTTTTACAATATTGGGCTGAATTGGTCTTAATTGCTAAACATTGTTAATTTTCGGATTTTTCACTCTTCCTGACCTTGGTGCCTTGCACAGAGCATAACTAGAGCTACAGATTTCGGATTTTGGTGATCTTGCTGTCCCTAGAAAGATAAGGAAGGGACCAACAATTTCAGGTTTCACAATAATTGTCAAATTAGACCAAAATCAAGGCTATATTGGGTCCCGTAGTACTCGGCGCGGATCGGTCATGCGCGATCCATGATATTCCTTCACCTAAATGGGCCTAAGTTACTAATATTAAGCCCAATTAAGGCATATGATACCTTGTTGGAAAGCTTATTCAAAGGCCCTTAATTTGGTCTAGGGTTAGGTCGGGATTAAAAAGCATAAATAGCAGTTTACAGCCGCACAAGCTAGAGAGAGAAGCAAATTAGACAACTTTTACAATCATTGTTTTTGCTTTTACATTATTGGGCATAATTGCTAAACATTGTTAATTTTCGGATTTTTCACTCGTCCTGACCTTGTTGCCTTGTGCACAGCATAACTAGAGCTACAGATATCGGATTTTGATGATCTTGCTATCCCTAGAAAGATAAGGAAGGGACCTACAATTTCAGGTTCACAAGAATTGTCAAATTATTCCAAAATCAAGGCTAAATTGGGTCCCGAGTTCTCTGGCCCCGGATTAGCGCGCAGTCCATGATATTCCTTCACTTAAATGGGCCAAACTCACTAATCTTAAGACCATTTAAGGCCTATGATACCTAGTTGGAAAGCTTATTCAGAGGCCCTTAATTTGGTCTAGGGTTATATCGGGATTAAAAAGCATAAAGAGCAGTTTACAGCCGCACAAGCCAGAGAGAGATGGAAATTAGACAACTTTTACAATCATTGTTTTTGCTTTTACAATATTGGGCTTAATTGGTCTTAATTGCTAAACATTGTTAATTTTCGGATTTTTCACTCTTCCTGACCTTGTTGCCTTGCGCAGAGCATAACTAGAGCTACAGATTTCGGATTTTGGTGATCTTGCTGTCCCTAGAAAGATAAGGAAGGGACCAACAATTTCAGGTTTCACAATAATTGTCAAATTAGACCAAAATCAAGGCTAAATTGGGTCCCGAGTACTCTGGCGCGGATCAGTGCGCAGTCCATGATATTCCTTCACCTAAATGGGCCTAACTTACTAATCTTAAGCCCAATTAAGGCATATGATACCTTGTTGGAAACTTATTCAAAGGCCCTTAATTTGGTCTAGGGTTAGGTCGGGATTAAAAAGCATAAATAGCAGTTTACAGCCGCACAAGCTAGAGAGAGAAGGAAATTAGACAACTTTTACAATCATTGTTTTTGCTTTTACATTATTGGGCATAATTGCTAAACATTGTTAATTTTCGGATTTTTCACTCGTCCTGACCTTGTTGCCTTGTGCACAGCATAACTAGAGCTACAGATATCGGATTTTGATGATCTTGCTGTCCCTAGAAAGATAAGGAAGGGACCTACAATTTCAGGTTCACAAGAATTGTCAAATTATTCCAAAATCAATTCTAAATTGGGTCCCGAGTTCTCTAGCGCGGATCAGTGCGCAGTCCATGATATTCCTTCACTTAAATGGGCCTAACTTACTAATCTTAAGCCCATTTAAGGCCTATGATACCTTGTTGGAAAGCTTATTCAGAGGCCCTTAATTTGGTCTAGGGTTAGGTCGGGATTAAAAAGCATAAAGAGCAGTTTACAGCCGCACAAGCCAGAGAGACGGAAATTAGACAACATTTACAATCATTGTTTTTGCTTTTACAATATTGGGCTGAATTGGTCTTAATTGCTAAACATTGTTAATTTTCGGATTTTTCACTCTTCCTGACCTTGGTGCCTTGCACAGAGCATAACTAGAGCTACATATTTTGGATTTTGGTGATCTTGATGTCCCTAGAAAGATAAGGAAGGGACCAACAATTTCAGGTTTCACAATAATTGTCAAATTAGACCAAAATCAAGGCTATATTGGGTCCCGAGTACTCTGGCGCGGATCAGTGCGCAGTCCATGATATTCCTTCACCTAAATGGGCCTAACTTACTAATCTTAAGCCCAATTAAGGCATATGATACCTTGTTGGAAAGCTTATTCAAAGGCCCTTAATTTGGTCTAGGGTTAGGTCGGGATTAAAAAGCATAAATAGCAGTTTACAGCCACACAAGCTAGAGAGAGAAGCAAATTAGACAACTTTTACAATCATTGTTTTTGCTTTTACATTATTGGGCATAATTGCTAAACATTGTTAATTTTCGGATTTTTCACTCGTCCTGACCTTGTTGCCTTGTGCACAGCATAACTAGAGCTACAGATATCGGATTTTGATGATCTTGCTGTCCCTAGAAAGATAAGGAAGGGACCTACAATTTCAGGTTCACAAGAATTGTCAAATTATTCCAAAATCAAGGCCAAATTGGGTCCCGACTTCTCTGGCGCGGATCAGCGCGCAGTCCATGATATTCCTTCACTTAAATGGGCCTAACTTACTAATCTTAAGCCCATTTAAGGCCTATGATACCTTGTTGGAAAGCTTATTCAGAGGCCCTTAATTTGGTCTAGGGTTATGTCGGGATTAAAAAGCATAAAGAGCAGTTTACAGCCGCACAAGCAAGAGAGACGGAAATTAGACAACATTTACAATCATTGTTTTTGCTTTTACAATATTGGGCTGAATTGGTCTTAATTGCTAAACATTGTTAATTTTCGGATTTTTCACTCTTCCTGACCTTGGTGCCTTGCACAGAGCATAACTAGAGCTACAGATTTCGGATTTTGGTGATCTTGCTGTCCCTAGAAAGATAAGGAAGGGACCAACAATTTCAGGTTTCACAATAATTGTCAAATTAGACCAAAATCAAGGCTATATTGGGTCCCGAGTACTCTGGCGCGGATCAGTGCGCAGTCCATGATATTCCTTCACCTAAATGGGCCTAAGTTACTAATATTAAGCCCAATTAAGGCATATGATACCTTGTTGGAAAGCTTATTCAAAGGCCCTTAATTTGGTCTAGGGTTAGGTCGGGATTAAAAAGCATAAATAGCAGTTTACCGCTAAAGCTAGAGAGAGAAGCAAATTAGACAACTTTTACAATCATTGTTTTTGCTTATACATTATTGGGCATAATTGCTAAACATTGTTAATTTTCGGATTTTTCACTCGTCCTGACCTTGTTGCCTTGTGCACAGCATAACTAGAGCTACAGATATCGGATTTTGATGATCTTGATGTCCCTAGAAAGATAAGGAAGGGACCTACAATTTCTGGTTCACAAGAATTGTCAAATTATTCCAACATCAAGGCTAAATTGGGTCCCGAGTTCTCTGGCGCGGATCAGTGCGCAGTCCATGATATTCCTTCACTTAAATGGGCCTAACTTACTAATCTTAAGCCCAATTAAGGCATATGATACCTTGTTGGAAAGCTTATTCAGAGGCCCTTAATTTGGTCTAGGGTTAGGTCGGGATTAAAAAGCATAAAGAGCAGTTTTTGCTTTTACAATATTGGGCTTAATTGGTCTTAATTGCTAAACATTGTTAATTTTCAGAATTTTCACTCTTCCTGACCTTGTTGCCTTGCGCAGAGCATAACTAGAGCTACAGATTTCGGATTTTGGTGATCTTGCTGTCCCTATAAAGATAAGGAAGAGACCAACAATTTCGGGTTTCACAATAATTGTCAAATTAGACCAAAATCAAGGCTATATTGGGTCCAAAAGTACTGGGCGTGGATCGATGTACCAGTTCCATGATATTCCTTCACCTAAATGGGCCTAAGTTACTAATATTAAGCCCAATTAAGGCATATGATACCTTGTTGGAAAGCTTATTCAAAGGCCCTTAATTTGGTCTAGGGTTAGGTCGGGATTAAAAAGCATAAATAGCAGTTTACAGCCGCACAAGCTAGAGAGAGAAGCAAATTAGACAACTTTTACAATCATTGTTTTTGCTTATACATTATTGGGCATAATTGCTAAACATTGTTAATTTTCGGATTTTTCACTCGTCCTGACCTTGTTGCCTTGTGCACAGCATAACTAGAGCTACAGATATCGGATTTTGATGATCTTGATGTCCCTAGAAAGATAAGGAAGGGACCTACAATTTCTGGTTCACAAGAATTGTCAATTTATTCCAACATCAAGGCCAAATTGGGTCCCGAGTTCTCTGGCACGGAACAGTGCGCAGTCCATGATATTCCTTCACTTAAATGGGCCTAACTTACTCATCTTTATCCCAATTAAGGCATATGATACCTTGTTGGAAAGCTTTTTCAGAGGCCCTTAATTTGGTCTAGGGTTAGGTCAGGATAAGTTCGGGACCCAATTTAGCCTTGATTTTCTCCTAAATTGACAATTCTTGTGTCACCTGAAATTGTAGGTATCTTCCTTATCTTTCTAGGGACAGTAAGATCACCAAAATCCGAAATATGTAGCTCTAGTTATGCTCTGCGCAAGGCAACAAGGTCAGGAAGAGTGAAAAATCCGAAGCATAACAATGTTTAGCAATTAAGCCCAATAATGTAAAACCAAAAACAATGATTGTAAAAGTTGTCTAATTTCCTTCTCTCTCGAGCTTGTGCGGTTGTAAACTGCTATTTGTGCTTTTTAATCCAGACCTAACCCTGGACCAAATTCAGGACCTCTGAATAAGCTTTCCGACAAGGTATCATATGCCTTAATTGGGCTTAATATTAGTAAGTTAGGCCCATTTAAGTGAAGGAATATCATGGACTACGCACTGATCCGCGCCAGAGAACTCGGGACCCAATTTAGCCTTGATTTTGGAATAATTTGACAATTCTTGTCAACCTGAAATTGTAGGTCCCTTCCTTATCTTTCTAGGGACAACAAGATCATCAAAATCCGATATTTGTAGCTCTAGTTATGCTCTGCACAAGGCAACAAGGTCAGGAAGAGTGAAAAATTCGAACATTAACAATGTTTAGCAATTATACCCAATTAAGCCCAATAATGTAAAACCAAAAACAATGATTGTAAAAGTTGTCTAATTTCCTTATCTCTCTAGCTTGTGCGGCTGTAAACTGTTATTTATGGTTTTTATTCCCGACCTAACCCTAGACCAAATTAAGGGCCTCTGAATAAGCTTTCCAACAAGGTATCATATGCCTTAATTGGGCTTAAGATGAGTAAGTTAGGCCCACTTAAGAGAAGTAACATCATAAAGGGCGCACTGATCCGCGCCAGAGAACTCGGGACCCAATTTAGCCTTGATTTTGGCCTAAATTGACAATTCTTGTGCCACCTGAAATTGTTGGTCTCTTCCTTATCCTTCTAGGGACAACAAGATCGCCAAAATCCGATATCTGTAGCTCTAGTTATACTCTGCGCATGGCAACAAGGTCAGGAAGAGTGAAAAATCCGAAAATTAACAATGTTTAGCAATTAAGCCCAATAATGTAAAACCAAAAACAATGATTGTAAAAGTTGTCTAATTTCCTTCTCTCTCTAGCTTGTGTTGCTGTAAACTGCTATTTATGCTTTTTAATCCCGACCTAACCCTAGACCAAATTAAGGGCCTCTGAATAAGCTTTCCAACAAGGTCGGGATGAGTGAAAAATCCGAAAATTAACTAGGTTTAACAATTAAGTCCAATTTAGCCCAATAATGTAAAACCAAAAACAATGATTGTAAAAGTTGTATAATTTCCTTCTCTCTCTAGCTTGTGCGGCAGTAAACTGCTATTTATGCTTTTTAATCCCGACCTAGCCCTAGACCAAATTAAGGGCCTCTGAATAAGCTTTCCAACAAGGTATCAGATGCCTTAATTGGGCTTAAGATTAGTAAGTTAGTCCCATTTAAGTGAAGGAATATCATGGACTGCGCACTGATCAGCGCCAGAGAACTCGGGACCCGATTTAGCCTTGATTATTGAATAATTTGACAATTCTTGTGAACCTGAAATTGTAGGTCCCTTCCTTATCATTCTAGGGACAGCAAGATCACCAAAATCCAAAATCTGTAGATCTAGTTAACAATATTTAGCAATTAAGCCCAATTAAGCCCAATAATGTAAAACCAAAAACAAGGATTGTAAAAGTTGTCTAATTTCCTTGTCTCTCTAGCTTGTGTGGCTGTAAACTGCTATTTATGCTTTTTAATCCCGACCTAACTCTAGACCAAATTAAGGGCCTCTGAATAAGCTTTTCAACAAGGTATCGTTTTCCCTATTTGTGCTTAAGATGAGTAAGTTAGGTCCATTTAAGCGAAGGAACATCATGGACTGCGCACGGATCCGCGCCAGAGAACTCGGGACCCAATTTAGCCTTGATTTTGGAATAATTTGACAATTCTTTTGGACCTGAAATTGTAGGTCCCTTCCTTATCTTGCTAGGGACAGCAAGATCATCAAAATCCGATATCTGTAGCTCAAGTTATGCTCTGCCCAAGGCAACAAGGGTAGGAAGAGTGAAAAATCCGAAACATAACAATGTTTAGCAATTAAGCCCAATAATGTAAAAGCAAAAACAATGATTGTAAAAGTTGTCTAATTTCCGTCTCTCTCTGGCTTGTGAGGCTGTAAACTGCTATTTTTGCTTATTAATCATGTCCTAACCCTAGACCAAATTAAGGGCCTCTGAATAAGCCATTTGGGCTCTATTAGGATCAAACAAGTCCATTTGGGCTCCAATAGGACCAAAGAAGTACAAATTGGGCCAGTTAGGTCCTATATGACCTAAAAAGTCCATTTGGGCTCTATTAGGATCAAACAAGTCCATTTGGGCACCATTTGGACCAAAGAAGTATAAATTGGCACAGTTAGGTCTTTTATGACCTAACAAGTCCATTTGGGCTCTATTAGGGTCAAACAAGTCCATTTGGGCTCCATTAGGACCAAAGAAGTACAAATTGGCCCAGTTAGGTCCTATATGACCTAAAAAGTCCATTTAGGCTCTATTAGGATCAAACAAGTCCATTTGGGCTCCAATAAGACCAAAGAAGTGCAAATGCGCCCAGTTAGGTCCTATATGACCTAAAAAGTGCATTTTGGCTCTATTAGGATCAAACAAGTCCATTTGGGCTCCAATAGGACCAAAGAATTACAAATTGGCCCAGTTAGGTCCTATATGACCTAAAAAGTCCATTTGGGCTCTATTAGGATCAAACAAGTCCATTTGGGCTCCAATAGGACCAAAGAAGTACAAATTGGCCCAGTTAGGTCCTTTATGGCCTAAAAAGTTCATTTGGGCTCTATTAGGATCAAACAGGTCCATTTGGGCTCCATTAGGACCAAAGAAGTACAAATTGGCCCAGTTAGGTCCTTTATGACCTAACAAATCCATATGGGCTCTATTAGGATCAAACAAGTCCATTGGGGCTCCATTAGGACCAAAGATGTACATATTGGCCCAGTTAGGTCCTATATGACACAAAAAGTCCATTTTGGATCTATTAGGATCAAACAAGTCCATTTGGGCTCCAATAGGACCAAAGAAGTATAAATTGGCCGAGTTAGGTCCTATATGACCTAAAAGGTCCATTTGGGCTCTATTAGGATCAAACAAGTCCATTTGGGCTCCAATAGGACCAAAGAAGTACAAATTGGCACAGTTAGGTCCTATATGACCTAAAAAGTCCATTTGGGCTCTATTTGGATCAAACAAGTCCATTTGGGCTCCAATAGGACCAAAGAAGTACAAATTGGCCCAGTTAGGTCCTATTTGACCTAAAATGTCCAGTTGGGCTCTATTAGGGTCAAACAAGTCCATTTGGGATCCATTAGGACCAAAGAAGTACAAATTGGCCCAGTTAGGTCCTATATGACCTAAAAAGTCCATTTGGGCTCTATTAGGATCAAACAAGTCCATTTCGGCTCCAATAGGACCAAAGAAGTACAAATTGGCACAGTTAGGTCCTATATGACCTAAAAAGTGCATTTTGGCTCTATTAGGATCAAACAAGTCCATTTGGGCTCCAATACGACCAAAGAAGTACAAATTGGCCCAGTTAGGTCATATATGACCTAAAAAGTGCATTTTGGCTCTATTAGGATCAAACAAGTCCATTTGGGCTCCAATAGGACCAAAGAAGTACAAATTGGCCCAGTTAGGTCCTATATGACCTAAAAAGTCCATTTGGACTCTATTAGGGTCAAACAAGTCCATTTGGGCTCCATTAGGACCAAAGAAGTACAAATTGGCCCAGTTAGGTCCTATATGACCTAAAAAGTCCATTTGGGCTCCACTAGGATCAAACAAGTCCATTTGGGCTCTATTAGGACCAAAGAAGTACAAATTGGCACAGTTAGGTCCTTTATGACCTAAAATGTCCAGTTGGGCTCTATTAGGATCAAACAAGTCCATTTGGGCTCCAATAGGACCAAAGAAGTACAAATTGGCCTAGTTAGGTCCTAGATGACCTAAAAAGTCCATTTGGGTTCTATTAGGGTCAAACAAGTTCATTTGGGCTCTATTAGGACCAAAAATGTACAAATTGGCCCAGTTAGGTCCTATATGACCCAAATAGTCCATTTTGGCTCTATTAGGATCAAACAAGTCCATTTGGGCTCCATTAGGACCAAAGAAGTACAAATTGGCACAGTTAGGTCCTTTATGACCTAAAATGTCCAGTTGGGCTCTACTAGGATCAAACAAGTCCATTTGGGCTCCATTAGGACCAAAGAAGTAAAAATTGGCCCAGTTAGGTCCTATATGACCTAAAAAGTCCATTTGGGCTCTATTAGGGTCAAACAAGTCCATTTGGGCTCCATTAGGACCAAAGAAGTACAAATTGGCCGAGTTAGGTCATATATGACCTAAAAAGTGTATTTTGGATCTATTAGGATCAAACAAGTCCATTTGGGCTCCAATAGGACCAAAGAAGTATAAATTGGCCGAGTTAGGTCCTATATGACCTAAAAGGTCCATTTGGGCTCTATTAGGATCAAACAAGTCCATTTGGGCTCCAATAGGACCAAAGAAGTACAAATTGGCACAGTTAGGTCCTATATGACCTAAAAAGTCCATTTGGGCTCTAGTTGGATCAAACAAGTCCATTTGGGCTCCAATAGGACCAAAGAAGTACAAATTGGCCCAGTTAGGTCCTATTTGACCTAAAATGTCCAGTTGGGCTCTATTAGGATCAAACAAGTCCATTTGGGCTCCAATAGGACCAAAGAAGTACAAATTGGCCTAGTTAGGTCCTAGATGACCTAAAAAGTCCATTTGGATTCTATTAGGGTCAAACAAGTCCATTTGGGCTCTATTAGGACCAAAAATGTACAAATTGGCCCAGTTAGGTCCTATATGACCCAAATAGTCCATTTTGGCTCTATTAGGATCAAACAAGTCCATTTGGGCTCCATTAGGACCAAAGAAGTACAAATTGGCACAGTTAGGTCCTTTATGACCTAAAATGTCCAGTTGGGCTCTACTAGGATCAAACAAGTCCATTTGGGCTCCATTAGGACCAAAGAAGTACAAATTGGCCCAGTTAGGTCCTATATGACCTAAAAAGTCCATTTGGGCTCTATTAGGGTCAAACAAGTCCATTTGGGCTCCATTAGGACCAAAGAAGTACAAATTGGCCGAGTTAGGTCATATATGACCTAAAAAGTGTATTTTGGATCTATTAGGATCAAACAAGTCCATTTGGGCTCCAATAGGACCAAAGAAGTATAAATTGGCCGAGTTAGGTCCTATATGACCTAAAAGGTCCATTTGGGCTCTATTAGGATCAAACAAGTCCATTTGGGCTCCATTAGGACCAAAGAAGTACAAATTGGCACAGTTATGTCCTATATGACCTAAAAAGTCCATTTGGGCTCTATTTGGATCAAACAAGTCCATTTGGGCTCCAATAGGACCAAAGAAGTACAAATTGGCCCAGTTAGGTCCTATTTGACCTAAAATGTCCAGTTGGGCTCTATTAGGGTCAAACAAGTCCATTTGGGATCCATTAGGACCAAAGAAGTACAAATTGGCCCAGTTAGGTCCTATATGACCTAAAAAGTCCATTTGGGCTCTATTAGGATCAAACAAGTCCATTTCGGCTCCAATAGGACCAAAGAAGTACAAATTGGCACAGTTAGGTCCTATATGACCTAAAAAGTGCATTTTGGCTCTATTAGGATCAAACAAGTCCATTTGGGCTCCAATACGACCAAAGAAGTACAAATTGGCCCAGTTAGGTCATATATGACCTAAAAAGTGCATTTTGGCTCTATTAGGATCAAACAAGTCCATTTGGGCTCCAATAAGACCAAAGAAGTACAAATTGGCCCAGTTAGGTCCTATATGACCTAAAAAGTCCATTTGGACTCTATTAGGGTCAAACAAGTCCATTTGGGCTCCATTAGGACCAAACAAGTACAAATTGGCCCAGTTAGGTCCTATATGACCTAAAAAGTCCATTTGGGCTCCACTAGGATCAAACAAGTCCATTTGGGCTCTATTAGGACCAAAGAAGTACAAATTGGCACAGTTAGGTCCTTTATGACCTAAAATGTCCAGTTGGGCTCTATTAGGATCAAACAAGTCCATTTGGGCTCCAATAGGACCAAAGAAGTACAAATTGGCCTAGTTAGGTCCTAGATGACCTAAAAAGTCCATTTGGAATCTATTAGGGTCAAACAAGTCCATTTGGGCTCTATTAGGACCAAAAATGTACAAATTGGCCCAGTTAGGTCCTATATGACCCAAATAGTCCATTTTGGCTCTATTAGGATCAAACAAGTCCATTTGGGCTCCAATAGGACCAAAGAAGTACAAATTGGCACAGTTAGGTCCTTTATGACCTAAAATGTCCAGTTGGGCTCTACTAGGATCAAACAGGTCCATTTGGGCTCCATTAGGACCAAAGAAGTACAAATTGGCCCAGTTAGGTCCTATATGACCTAAAAAGTCCATTTGGGCTCTATTAGGGTCAAACAAGTCCATTTGGGCTCCATTAGGACCAAAGAAGTACAAATTGGCCGAGTTAGGTCATATATGACCTAAAAAGTGTATTTTGGCTCTATTAGGATCAAACAAGTCCATTTGGGCTCCAATAGGACCAAAGAAGTACAAATTGGCCCAGTTAGGTCCTATATGACCTAAAAAGTCCATTTGGACTCTATTAGGGTCAAACAAGTCCATTTGGGCTCCATTAGGACCAAAGAAGTACAAATTGGCCCAGTTAGGTCCTATATGACCTAAAAAGTCCATTTGGGCTCCACTAGGATCAAACAAGTCCATTTGGGCTCCAATATGACCAAAGAAGTACAAATTGGCCCAGTTAGGTCATATATGACCTAAAAAGTGCATTTTGGCTCTATTAGGATCAAACAAGTCCATTTGGGCTCCAATAGGACCAAAGAAGTACAAATTGGCCCAGTTAGGTCCTATATGACCTAAAAAGTCCATTTGGACTCTATTAGGGTCAAACAAGTCCATTTGGGCTCCATTAGGACCAAAGAAGTATAAATTGGCCCAGTTAGGTCCTATATGACCTAAAAAGTCCATTTGGGCTCCACTAGGATCAAACAAGTCCATTTGGGCTCTATAAGGACCAAAGAAGTACAAATTGGCACAGTTAGGTCCTTTATTACCTAAAATGTCCAGTTGGGCTCTATTAGGATCAAACAAGTCCATTTGGGCTACAATAGGACCAAAGAAGTACAAATTGGCCCAGTTAGGTCCTATATGACCTAAAAAGTCCATTTGAGTTCTATTAGGGTCAAACAAGTCCATTTGGGCTCTATTAGGACCAAAAATGTACAAATTGACCCAGTTAGGTCCTATATGACCCAAATAGTCCATTTTGGCTCTATTAGGATCAAACAAGTCAATTTGGGCTCCATTAGGACCAAAGAAGTACAAATTGGCACAGTTAGGTCCTTTATGACCTAAAATGTCCAGTTGTGCTCTACTAGGATCAAACAAGTCCATTTGGGCTCCATTAGGACCAAAGAAGTACAAATTGACACAGTTAGGTCCTTTATGACCTAAAATGTCCAGTTGGGCTCTACTAGGATCAAACAAGTCCATTTGGGCTCCATTAGGACCAAAGAAGTACAAATTGGCCCAGTTAGGTCCTATATGACCTAAAAAGTCCATTTGGGCTCTATTAGGGTTAAACAAGTCCATTTGGGCTCCATTAGGACCAAAGAAGTACAAATTTGCCGAGTTAGGTCCTATATGACCTAAAAAGTCCATTTGTGCTCTATTAGGATTAAACAAGTCCATTTGGGCTCCATTAGGACCAAAGCAGTACAAATTGGCACAGTTAGGTCCTATATGACCTAAAAAGTCCATTTGGGCTCTATTAGGATCACACAAGTCCATTTGGGCTCCAACAGGACCAAAGAAGTACAAATTGGCCCTGTTAGGTCCTTTATGACCTAAAAAGTCCATTTGGGCTCTATTAGGATCAAAAAGGTCCATTTGGGCTCCGTTAGGACCAAAGAAGTACAAATTGCCCCAGTTAAGTCCTTTATGACCTAACAAGTCCATATGGGCTCTATTAGGATCAAACAAGTCCTTTGGGGCTCTATTAGGATCAAACAAGTCCATTTGGGCTCCATTAGGACCAAAGAAGTACAAATTGGCCCAGTTAGGTCCTATTTGACCTAAAAAGTCCATTTGGGCTCTATTAGGATAAAACAAGTCCATTTGGGCTCTAAAAGCAAAAACAATGATTGTAAAAGTTGTCTAATTTCCATCTCTCTCTGGCTTGTACGATTGTAAACTGCTATTTTTGCTTATTAAACCTGACCTAACCCTAGAACAAATTAAGGGCCTCTGAATAAGCTCTCCAACAAGGTATCATATGCCTTTATTGGGCTTAAGATTAGTAAGTTAGGCCCATTTAAGTGAAGGAATATCATGGACTGCGTACTGATCCGCGCCAGAGAACTCGGGACCCAATTTAGCCTTGATTTTGGAATAATTTGACAATTCTTTTGAACCTGAAATTGTAGGTCCCTTCCTTATCTTTCTAGGGACAGCAAGATCATCAAAATCCGATATCTGTAGCTCTAGTTATGCTCTGGACAAGGCAACAATGTCAGGAAGAGTGAAATGGACTTGTTTGATCCTAATAGAGCCAAAATGGAGTTTTTGGGTCATATAGGACCTAACTGGGTCAATTTGTATATCTTTGGTCCTATTAGATCCCAATTTAGCCTTGATTTTGGAATAATTTGACAATTCTTGTGAACCTGAAATTGTAGGTCCCTTCCTTATCTTTCTAGGGACAGCAAGATCATCAAAATCCGATATCTGTAGCTCTAGTTATGCTCTGCACAAGGCAACTAGGTCAGGAAGAGTGAAAAATCCGAAAATTAACAATGTTTAGCAATTATGCCCAATTATGTAAAAGCAAAAACAATGACTTTAAAAGTTGTCTAATTTCCGTCTCTCTCTGGCTTGTGCGGTTGTAAACTGCTATTTATGCTTATTAATCCTGACCTAACCCTAGACCAAATTAAGGCCTTGTTGGAAAGCTTATTCAGAGGCCCTTAATTTGGCCAAGGGTTAGATCAGGATAAACTATGTTTAGCAATTAAGTCCAAATGGACTTGTTTGATCCTAATAGAGCCCAAATGGACTTGTGTGATCCTAGTAGAGCCCAAATGGACTTGTTTGATCCTAATAGAGCCCAAATGGACTTGTTTGATCCTAGTGGAGCCCAAATGGACTTTTTAGGTCATATAGGACCAAATTCGGCCAATTTGAACTTCTTTGGTCCTATTAGAGCCCAAATGGACTTGTTTGATCCTAATAGAGCCCCAATGGACTTGTTTGATCCTAATAGAGCCCATTTGGACTTGTTAGGTCATAAAGGACCTAACTGGGTAAATTTGTACTTCTTTGGTCCTAATGGAGCCTAAATGGACCTGTTTGATACTAATAGAGCCCAAATGGACTTTTTAGGTCATAAAGGACCTAACTGGGCCAATTTGTACTTCTTTGGTCCTATTGGAGCCCAAATGGACTTGTTTGATCCTAATAGAGCCCAAATGGACTTTTTAGGTCATATAGGACTTAACTGGGTCAATTTGTACTTCTTTGGTCCTATTGGAGCCCAAATGGACTTGTTTGATCCTAATAGAGCCCAACTGGACATTTTAGGTCATATAGGACCTAACTGGGCCAATTTGTACTTCTTGGGTCCTATTGGAGCCCAAATGGACTTGTTTGATCCTAATAGATCCCAAATGGACTTTTAAGGTCTTATAGGACCTAACTGGGTCAATTTGTACTTCTTTGGTCCTAATAGAGCCCAAATGGACTTGTTAGGTCATAGGATCAAACAAGTCATAATAGAGCCCAAATGGACTTGTTTGATCCTAATAGAGCCCAAATGGACTTGTTAGGTCATAAAGGACCTAACTATGCCAATTTGTACTTCTTTGGTCCTATTGGAGCCCAAATGGACTTGTTTGATCCTAATAGAGCCCATATGGACTTTTTAGGTCATATAGGACCTAACTGGGTCAATTTGTACTTCTTTGGTCCTATTGGAGGCCATATGGACTTTTTAGGTCATATAGGACCAAATTCGGCCAATTTGTACTTCTTTGGTCCTAATGGATCCCAAATGGACTTGTTTGATCCTAATAGAGCCCCAATGGACTTGTTTGATCGTAATAGAGCCCATATGGACTTGTTAGGTCATAAAGGACCTAACTGGGCAAATTTGTACTTCTTTGGTCCTAATGGAGCCTAAATGGACCTGTTTGATCCTAATAGAGCCCAAATGGACTTTTTAGGTCATAAAGGACCTAACTGGGCTTATTTGTACTTCTTTGGTCCTATTGGAGCCCAAATGGACTTGTTTGATCCTAATAGAGCCCAAATGGACTTTTTAGGTCATATAGGACCTAACTGGGTCAATTTGTACTTCTTTGGTCCTATTGGAGCCAAAATGGACTTGTTTGATCCTAATAGAGCCCAACTGGACATTTTAGGTCATATAGGACCTCACTGGGCCAATTTGTACTTCTTGGGTCCTATTGGAGCCCAAATGGACTTGTTTGATCCTAATATAGCCTAAATGGACTTTTAAGGTCTTATAGGACCTAACTGGGTCAATTTGTACTTCTTTGGTCCTAATAGAGCCCAAATGGACTTGTTAGGTCATAGGATCAAACAAGTCCTAATAGAGCCCAAATGGACTTGTTTGATCCTAACAGAGCCCAAATGGACTTGTTAGGTCATAAAGGACCTAACTATGCCAATTTGTACTTCTTTGGTGCTATTGGAGCCCAAATGGACTTGTTTGATCCTAATAGAGCCCAAATGGACTTTTTAGGTCATATAGGACCTAACTGCGCCAATTTGTACTTCTTTGGTCCTATTGGAGCCTAAATGGACTTGTTTGATCCAAATAGAGCCCAAATGGACTTTTTAGACCATACAGGACTAACTGGGCCAATTTTTACTTCTTTGGTCCTAATGGAGCCCAAATGGACTTGTTTGACGCTAATAGAGCCCAATTGGACGTTTTAGGTCATATATGACCAGACTGGGACAATTTGTACTTCTTTGGTCCTAATGGACTCAAAATGGACTTGTTTGATTCTAATAGAGCCCAAATGGACATTTTAGGTCATATAGGATCTAACTGGGCCAATTTGTACTTCTTTGGTCCTATTGGAGCCCAAATGGACTTGTTTGATCTTAATAGAGCCAAAATGCACTTTTTAGGTCATATAGGACCTAACTGGGTCAATTTGAACTTCTTTGGTCCTATTGGAGGCCAAATGGACTTGTTTGATCCTAATAGAGCCATAATGGACTTGTTTGATCCTAATAGAGCCCATATGGACTTGTTTTATGACCTAACTGGGTCAATTTGTACTTCTTTGGTCCTAATGGAGCCCAAATGGACTTGTTTGATCCTAATAAAGCCCAAATGGACTTGTGTGATCCTAGTAGAGCCCAAATGGACTTGTTTGATCCTATTGGAGCCCAAATGGACTTTTTAGGTCATATAGGATCTAACTGGGCCAATTTGTACTTCTTTGGTCCTATTGGAGCCCAAATGGACTTGTTTGATCCTAATAGAGCCAAAATGTACTTTTTAGGTCATATAGGATCAAAGTGGGCCATTGTGTACTTCTTTGGTCCAAATGGAGGCCAAATGTACTTGTTTGATCCTAATAGAGTCCCAATGGACTTGTTTGATCCTAATAGAGCCCATATGGACTTTTTAGGTCATAAAGGACCTAACTGGGCCAATTTGTACTTCTTTCGTCCTAATGGAGCCCAAATGCACTTGTTTGATCCTAATAGAGCCAAAATGCACTTTTTAGGCCATATAGGACCTAACTGGGTCAATTTGTACTTCTTTGGTCCTATTGGAACCCAAATGGACTTGTTTGATCCTAATAGAGCCAAAATGCACTTTTTAGTTGATATAGGACCTAACTGTGCCAATTTGTACTTCTTTGATCCTATTGGAGCCCAAATGGACTTGTTTGATCCTAATAGAGCCCAAATGGACGTTTTAGGTCATATAGGACCTAACTGGGCCAATTTGTACTTCTTTGGTCCTAATGGAGCCCTAATGGACTTGTTTGACCCTAATAGAGCCCAAATGGACTTTTTAGGTCATATAGGACCTAACTGGGCCAATTTGTACTTCTTTGGTATTATTGGAGCCCAAATGAACTTGTTAGGTCATAAAGGACCTAACTGGGCCAATTTGTACTTCTTTGGTCCTATTGGAGCCCAAATGGACTTGTTATTGGAGTCCAAATGGACTTGTTTGATCCTAATAGAGCCCAAATGGACTTGTTAGGTCATAAAGGACTTAACTGTGCCAATTTGTACTTCTTTGGTCCTATTGGAGCCCAAATGGACTTGTTTGATTCTAATAGAGCCCAAATGGACTTTTTAGGTCATATAGGACCTAACTAGGCCAATTTACACTTCTTTGGTCCTATTGGTGCCCAAATGGACTTGTTTAATCCTAATAGGTCCTAATGGACTTTTTAGGTCATATAGGACCTAACTGTGCCAATTTGTACTTCTTTGGTCCTAATTGAGCCCAAATGGACTTGTTTGATCCTAATAGAGCCCAACTGGACATTTTCGGTCATATAGTCCCTAACTGGGCCAATTTGTACTTCTTTGGCCCTATTGGAGCCCAAATGGACTTGTTTGATCCTAATAGACCCCAAATGGACTTTTTAGGTCATATAGGACCTAACTGGGCCAATTTGTACTTCTTTGGTCCTAATGGAGCCCAAATGGACTTGTTTGACCCTAATAGAGCACAAATGGACTTGTTTGATCCTAATAGAGCCCAAATGGACTTGTTAGGTCATAAAGGACCTAATTGGGCCAATTTGTACTTCTTTGGTCCTATTGGAGACCAAATGGACTTGTTTGATCCTAATAGAGCCCAAATGGACTTTTTAGGTCATATAGGTCCTAACAAGGCCAATTTGTACTTCTTTGGTCCTAATGGAGCCCAAATGGCCTTGTTTGCTCCTAGTAGAGCCCAAATGGACTTGGTAGGTCATAAAGGACCTAACTGGGCCAATTTGTGCTTCTTTGGTCCTATTGGTGCCCAAATGGACTTGTTTGATCCTAATAGAGCCAAAATTCACTTTTTTAGGTCATATAGGACCAAACTGGGCCAATTTTTACTTATTTGACCCTAATAGAGCCCAAATGGACTTGTTTGATCCTAATAGAGCTGAAATTGACTTTTTTAGGTCATATAGGACCTAACTGGGCCAATTTGTACTTCTTTGGTCCTAATGGAGCCAAAATGGACTTCTTTGATCCTAATAGAGCCCAAAATGAACTATTTAGGACCTAATTGGGCCAATTACCCCGAACGGCCCAATTGTAATTCTTTGGTCCTAATGGAGCCCAAATGGACTTGTTTGAACCTAATAGAGACCAAACGGACTTTTTAGGTCATATAGGACCTAACTGGGCCAATTTGTACTTCTTTGGTCCTATTGGAGCCCAAATGCACTTGTTTGAGCCCAAATAAGGCCAAAATGCACTTTTTAGGGCATAAAGGACCTAACTGGGCCAATTTGTACTTCTTTGGTCCTATTGGAGCCCAAATGGACTTGTTTGATCCTAATAGAGCTCAAATGGACTTTTTAGGTCACATAGGACCTAACTGGGCCAATTTGTACTTCTTTGGTCCTATTAGAGCCCAAATGGACTTGTTTGATCGTAATAGAGCCCAACTGGACATTTTAGGTCACACAGGACCTAACTGGGTCAATTTGTACTTCTTGGGTCCTATTGGAGCCCAAATGGACTTGTTTGATTCTAATAGAGCCCAAATGGACTTTTTAGGTCATATAGGACCTAACTAGGCCAATTTGTACTTATTTGGTCCTAATAGAGCCCAAATGGACTTGTTAGGTCATAGGATCAAACAAGTCCTAATAGAGCCCAAATGGACTTGTTTGATCCTAATAGAGCCCAAATGGACTTGTTTGATCCTAGTAGTGCCCAACTGGACATTTTAGGTCATATAGGACCTAACTAGGCCAATTTGTACTTCTTTGGTCCTATTGGAGCCCAAATGGACTTGTTTGATCCTAATAGAGCCCAAATGGACTTGTTATATCATAAAGGACCTAACTGTGCCAATTTGTACTTCTTTGGTCCTAATGTAGCACAAATGGATTTGTTTGACCCTAATAGAGCCCAAATCGACTTTTTAGGTCATATAGGACCTAACTGGGCCAATTTGTACTGCTTTGGTCCTATTGGAGCCCAAATGGACTTGTTTGATCCTAATAGAGCCCAAATGGACTTTTAAGGTCTTATAGGACCTAACTGGGTCAATTTGTACTTCTTTGGTCCTAATAGAGCCCAAATGGACTTGTTAGGTCATAGGATCAAACAAGTCCTAATAGAGCCCAAATGGACTTGTTTGATCCTAAAAGAGCCCAAATGGACTTGTTAGGTCATAAAGGACCTAACTATGCCAATTTGTACTTCTTTGGTCCTATTGGAGCCCAAATGGACTTGTTTGATCCTAATAGAGCCCAAATGGACTTTTTAGGTCATATAGGACCTAACTGGGCCAATTTGTACTTCTTTGGTCCTATTGGAGGCCATATGGACTTTTTAGGTCATATAGGACCAAATTTGGCCAATTTGTACTTCTTTGGTCCTAATGGAGCCCAAATGGACTTGTTTGATCCTAATAGAGCCCCAATGTACTTGTTTGATCCTAATAGAGCCCATATGGACTTGTTAGGTCATAAAGGACCTAACTGGGCAAATTTGTACTTCTTTGGTCCTAATGGAGCCCAAATGGACCTGTTTGATCCTAATAGAGCCCAAATGGACTTTTTAGGTCATAAAGGACCTAACTGGGCCAATTTGTACTTCTTTGGTCCTATTGGAGCCCAAATGGACTTGTTTGATCCTAATAGAGCCCAAATGGACTTTTTAGGTCATATAGGACCTAACTGGGTCAATTTGTACTTCTTTGGTCCTAATAGAGCCCAAATGGACTTGTTAGGTCATAGGATCAAACAAGTCCTAATAGAGCCCAAATGGACTTGTTTGATCCTAATAGAGCCCAAATGGACTTGTTAGGTCATAAAGGACCTAACTATGCCAAGTTGTACTTCTTTGGTCCTATTGAAGCCCAAATGGACTTGTTTGATCCTAATAGAGCCCAAATGGACTTTTTAGGTCATATAGGACCTAACTGCGCCAATTTGTACTTCTTTGGTCCTATTGGAGCCTAAATGGACTTGTTTGATC
>JAUPTC010001716.1:0-21359 GCA_030762895.1 Sophora flavescens
ATCTCATTATAAGTATTTTTTCAGAGCACGAGGAGGACGTCATTGAAACTGAAGAGGCGTGAAGGCTTAGTGGATTCCATTAGTTATTCTTTTTAGTGTGGTTAGTATTTTCTTAAATAAGGAGCTGTATGTGGCTAAACACATTTATTTATTTATCGTTGGGTTTGTTAGTAGACGCCCGATATTGAGGCTTGTGGTTTTCATTTATATTTATATTCATTATATGGATAATTTTTTTACTATTTTATTTAATATGAGGTATTTTCCTACTTAGTTATTTGAGAAAAATTTTATGAATTGTGTTTTTTTTACTTAAATGTTTTGAAGGATTTTTTTTTTGAACTTAATTTGGGTTACTGATGTAACGAAGGGCGTTACAAAAACAAATTCTTAAGTGCATGATTTTATTATATAGACGTTCTGGCTGACTTCATTTAATTTTTTTTTTGGTTAATACAGGTTATTTTTTGTGGGACTTACCACCCAGCTTCATTTTAGGAGACTTTAATCGGAATAGGTTGAGTTTTTCTAATTATAGATTCATATGAATTTTTGTGACATGGGTTTGGTTTTGCCCACCATGTTTTTGTTCCTTTTGATTCTTTTAATTATTTTTTTGGTGTGTTGCAAGTGATTTGCAAGGGATTGCGGTACCTAGGTGGGAGTGGCTCATCTACGGTTATACTTTTGCATGTCGAATATTTTTTTGTTTTTATTTAAAAATAAAATAAAATATAAAATATTTTTTTATAGGTGCCATGAAATGTATACTTATTATCTGGTGAAATAGTTAATGACTATATATATATATATATTGATGATGTGATTAGGATAGGTAGGGTCCCCTTTATGTTAGTGCGGAGTAGGTGAGAAGATGTTGTTAGTACCATATTTAATCTAAGAGACTACATTTAGGGTGAATAATTGAGGGAACGATGCACAGTGCGTAAAATAGGTAAAAAGTGTAATGCCAACAAGAAAAGAAAGCCTTTAGAATTTTAGGAAGAGAAACACGTATTCTTAAGAGTCACTCCTAAGGTTGGGATGGGAAGGTCAATGTCATTCAGAAAAATGATTCTTTGTTTCATGGGACCTTTCCGAATTCTCAAAAGAGTCGTGCCCGTTTCTTACCGATTGGCTCTTCCGCCCACGGTTGGCAAATCTTCATGATGTTTTTCATGTGTCGCAACTCAAAATATGTGCCTGATGAGCCTCATATGATAGCTCCTGAGTCTGTACAATTGAAGGATAATTTGACTTATAAGCCTAAGCCTAATCAAATCTTGGACAAGAGTACAGAGACTCTAAGGAACAAGACAATTCCATTGGTGAAAGTGTTATGGGAAAGGATTAATTCCGAAGGAAACTACTTGAAAGATGGAAGAGGACATCGTATGTCAATACCTAGATCTTGTTGTTTAAGGTAAGGTAACCTTTATGTTTGGTTTTCAGCATATGTTACAATATCTGTGTGAGTATGTGATGAATTTCGGGGACGAAATTCTCTAAGGAGGGGAGAAATGTAATATTCTAAAAATTCAAATATAATTATTTTAATAAAAAAGGGGTAGTATAAGAGTTTATTATAATTGTTTTCTTTATAATAAAAATCCAGTGGGTTCCACAATAATGTAAATTTGATTTTAAAAAATAAAATAAAAATAGGGATAAGAACCTACCCTAGACTAAATTATTGCGGCAAAATGATAGGAAACATAAGCATATCAAGGCCCATGCTGTGTTACCCATTATAAATAGATAGTTTGAGTGTTTTAAGCTCAATTTCACATAATATGACTAGATACCTAACTTCAGATGGATATTTCGTAACCAAAGAGAACTTGTTTGAATTCGAGATTTGCATAAGAAATATATCCCTGTCTCTTAGCTTTCCATAGACACCAAATTTGTCCAAATTGGATTTTTATAGCTCAAGTTATGACCAAATTCGTACACACTATTCATGTTCCAGCGTCAGAACCGTTTTTTTAAATTCTATCCACATTTTGACTATCTAAACGTCGGTTTCAGATTTTGTGGTCTTCATAACAGTTGTATACAATTCTTTTATCTTTCCAACGATATAAAATTTATAATTTTTGAATGTATATAACTCAAGATAAATGCGAAATACAACACCATATGCAGAGTAAGCGGGCATAGCGCGTTTTTACACGTTTTGGGCTATTGGGGGCTCTATAAAATAGAATCTTAACACTCTTAGGGTGCGTTTTTGAACCCTAATTACACCTAGAAACTCAAACGGCTAAGAAGAGAAGAAAATCAAGGATTAAGAAGAGATAGTTGTGGAAGAGGGAGTCTAGGAAGAGGAAGATGATGATAACTCTTGGCAAACGTTAGGATTCGCAGTAGGAAACGCTTAGAGCTATTTGGAAGTTTTCAAGAGGTGAGTAACAATACTTTTTATGAACCCTTTCCATGGTATATATGATTGTTTTTGTTGATAAGGGATTACCATGTGGTTTTGGGAGTCTTTAATTGACTTGATGCATATTGTTAGTAACCTAAATTCTAAAATTAGGGTTTTGTTTAAAAGGGGAATTAAGTGATTAATTGATGTTGTAACGTGCTTATTCATGTATGATATGTTGTGATATTCATGATTGTTTGTTATTGGTGGAAGAAATTGAGGGAAATAGTTTGTTACATGCATGAGACATGACATATTTGAGTTATAACATGTGGTATGATGTTTGCCGCAATACCACCTATGATAGGGGTATCGAAAAGTAATACCACCGTAATGGGGTATCGAAAGTAACATCCCCATATAATTGAGATGTCGAAAAAGAGCAATACCGCCTAAAAAGGGGTATCGAAAGTAACACTGCCACACGTTGGGGTGTCGAAAAGGGAGAAATACCGCCATGTGCACATGGGAGGTATCGAAATAGAAATGACGTCATTTGGTGCAGAAAAGTGATTCCACGTCGGTTAATATAGAACCGATGTGGTAAACTTTCACACATCGGTTAATAACAAAACCGATGTTTAAAAATAAAATTTTAATTTCTAATTTTTTTTAGTTTTATACATCGGTTATTAGAAACCGATGTGGTTAATGACTGTTTTACACATCGGTTCTATTAAAACCGATGTTAAATGTTAAAAATTTCTGACTTTAAGTTTTTTTATTTTAATTTTAAACATCGGTTAGGAATAACCGATGTGGAAAGGTTTTACACATCGGTTATTCTTCAACCGATGTGTAATACTTTGATTTTAATTTCAAAAATGCCACCGCCTCCTTTTACACATCGGTTTAATAGGAACCGATGTGTAAACTCCGATGTAGAATCCCTTTTCTGCACTAGTGGACCCCCGACAGGAGGGTGACATCGAAACATTCCTCATGAGTAGGGATGGGCAATGGGACGCCATTGTCATGTGATGTGTGAGATTTATGGCATGCCGGCAAGAGACGAGTTTAGTATGAGGCCTTCGAGCCACTTGGATTAATTTAGAATTTACTTGGTATGTGGAATGTGATGCCTTGAGACGAGTTGATCTTATGCTATATGCATATGACTTGATGAAATTTTTGTTGTTATTAAAAGTATTTTTTTTAATATTATTTTGGGAAATTAGCGGATACCATGAACAGTTTTTTCGGTTACCGTACCGGCTGAGAACAACACTATTTTTCGAAACATTTTATAAATGTATTGTTGTGCACTGGGATTTTATATCTCATTATAAGTGTTGTTTTCAGAGCCCGATGACACATTTGTTGAGGATCCAGAGAGCTGAAGAGTTATCTTTGATTAGCTAGTTGGTTAGTAATGTAGTATGATTTAGAATATTATGCGGACGACATTCTTTGGTTTACATACTATTTTTCTCAGATTGTATATAGACGTCCGGTTTAGAGGCTTTTAGTTTTTATTCAAATGATTGGATTTAATAATATTTTTCAATACTTTGTAAATACTATTATTTTATTTAATACGAGGTATTTTCATACTTAGTTATTTGAGAAAAATTTTATGACTTGTGTTTTTTAATTAAATGTTTCGAAGGATTTTTATTGAAATTAATTTGGGTTACTAATGTAATGAAGGCGTGTTCGAGACTCAGTTTAATCTCTTAATAATTTTTTATAAAATATGAATTTTCTAGCATAATTTCATATTTCATTATTTTGTTATTATCATTTCAAGAACTAAATTTTGTCTCTCAAATTTATCTATTTTTATTTAATTATTATGTTAATCAATAGTTTTTCACACTGTGAACACCTAATTTTGTCCGGGTATTTTCTCCTCTTATTATTATTATTAATTTTTTTTTTATTTATTTTTAAAAAAAAAAGGAAAAAGAAAAATAATAAATAAAAATCTGCAGAGAGAAAACTGAAAAATATATCCATTATTTGGCCCATCTCTTTTAGCCCAATCCACTTACATCATCCTATCTCGGACAAAAAGGGTGACCTTTTTTTTTAAAAAATATATAAAATAAAAATAAAAATAAAGTAAAAATAGGAAAGGGACAAAACAAGTGTACAGAACCAAGAGGAACAGGCCAAATTCCTTAATACATTTTGAAGCTTAAATGGAATGAGACAGGTGTTAGGCGTTTTCAACAAAAATGATTTCAAAATTCAAGTATCAATAAGGTAAAAATGGGAAGAAGGAATGCTCTGCTACCTTTGAGAGAGTCAAACCTGAACCAAAGAGAAAAGTACTCAACATGAACAAGGAAATTTGCAGCATCAAGAAAAAACTCAACAAACAAAGAATCAGTGAAATTGGAAATGTTGAAAAGGACCTTGCATTGCAACCATAGCGAGAGGACATTGGGTCCTGTTTTGGAGTCTTGCAACAGTAGAAAGTATATAAAGGGCATGAAGAAAGGAAGAGAGGAGGCACGAAAAAATTTGGGTTCCACTGTTTCCTCTCTATTTTCGATTTCAGCCTAGAAAAGAAAGGAAACAAAAAAAAACACGGAAAGAAAACAGAGAGAAAAGGAGAGGACACTCATCTTCTTCTCTCTACACTTCCCTTCCTCTCCTTCCTCTCAAGCTCAGTAGGGCCACCACCAAGGGAGCCCCCTCCGTATGCTCGCTCAACACGGGAGAAGAGACCACGCGTTACGGTCCCTCTCTGCCGTCTCCACCCAGATCCACGCTTCCGCTCCACTGGCCGGGGCAAGACGATCACAGAGCGCCACGCCTCGCCCAAGATCGTCCTCCGCCGTCGCTGCTCCTCCAGATCTGTTTCCTTCCTCCGCCGCATACCACCTTAACGCCGTGTGCCGCCCCTGGTTCGCTTCGTCTCCGTCGTGCATCACCGGGACGTTCGTGACAGCATCCAGACGCAGATCCGCACGGCCGGCCAGGCATCTCGCGCGTCGCAGGCCTTAAATCACCGCCCAGCACGCAACTGCCGTGAACCACCGGTCCTTTCCGCACCACCTCGAAGCCGCGGACCACCTGCTTGCTCTCCTCTGTACGTAGGTGGTGAATAAGGGAGATGGAAACCCTTTCTTTTGAACTGAACTTTTTTGTTTTTTATCTCCCTTCTTTGCTAACATGTTATTTCCCTTTTCCTTTCTGATATTTTATTGCTATCATGGGCTGGGTTTTAGGACAGGTGAGTGGGCTGGATCATTTTTATTTTATTTTTATTATTTATTATTTATTTTTAAAAAGAAAGGGGATGAAGTTTTTTTGTCTAAAAATAATGTTTTTGAGGTCTCTTATTTTCAAATTATTTTTAATTAGGTTAACTGATTTGGGCCAAATTTGTTTTTAGATTGGGTTTAAGGAGTAGCTAACCTAAACAGTCCTCTTGTCACTTTCTTTCAAAAAATCCAAAAAAATAAAAATAAAGGTCCTTTTTTTTAAAAAAAACCTCTATTAATTCACGCAACAATCTATGACGTTGATGTATGATTCTTCATCCTCAAGTGTCATATGAATTGTAAGGGTTCATCGTATAGCTCCGCTATCTTTAACCCTGTGCAAAAGTGAATTACCTTTATAAGAAATAATAAATGTTTTTAATTTACTCTTTTTAACAAATTTTATCCAATATTGTAAAATAAAAATTTATTTGAGTTCATGCAACAATCTATAACGTTGATGTATGATTTTTCATCCTCAAGTGTTGTATAAATTGTAAGGGTTTCTCGTATAGCACTGCTATCTTGGACTCTATGCAAAAGTGAATTTATTTTGAAATAAAATCTTTTTAAAATAAAAATCAAATCTTTATCAAAAATTAACATCAACCAACCAATCAAAAATTTTCAAGAGAACTACGTGGCTTTGAGTTTCCCATCGCACTGGGAATACGTAGGAGCAAGATAAATCATCTTGTCGGTCCAAAACTAAATTTTCCTTTTTCTTGTGTCTCTTTTTATGTTAAAATAATTAATCAAAAAAAATTAAACTTTCCTTTTTTTACAATAAATTCATAAATAAAAATTATTAAAAATTAAAAAATATAAAAAATAAAAATTAAAAAATATAATTCTTTCTTGTAAATAATTTTTGGGGTAAAATAAATATTTAAAAGGTTGTCAAAATATTTTTGCACAATTAACTTGAGGTACCCATTTTTAAACGGGCGTGTGGGGTGCTCACACCTTCCCCTACTCGTGAACCGACTCCCGGACTCATCTCTCTCTCTTTAAAAGACCAGTTTACCTTTAAATAATTGGGTTTTCTAAGATTTTCCCAATAAAAATTTTAGTGGCGACTCCTCTGTCTTTTTATCTCCCCTTTTTCGCGGCTCCCGGACGGGACGGTCGCTGACACACACTAAGTTTTATTTTTATTTTAATGATATTGTTATTATTTTAAATAGTATTTTTTTCTTCTAAATTTCATCATCTATCATTTTATAATTTTTTATTTGATATAGTCATCTTTCTACTTTAGTGACCAAATTAAAAAATTTATATAAGTTCAGGGACCCAATCAATTTTTTTTTGTTTAGGGACCTAATTGAAAATTTTATAAGTTCCGGGATCCAATTACAAAAATTTTTATTTTTGGGACCTAATTAAAAATTCCCAAATATTTCAGGGACAAACTCAATAATTAAACCTTGTTATTAATATGTTTTTAAAATTGGACCCCTCATTAAGTCAATACAGAGATACTAATTTTGATATATTATGAGTATCAAACTTTGTAAACTCATATATATAAATATATAGTATGGCCCCGTGCCATGCATGGGGGCATATTTTTATTTTTTAAGATTTCATTTTTAAATATATACATCTTGATTTCACATTTTTTTTTTAAATTTTTTTATGGGAATTATATATCAAAAATTGCTAAAAATTATTTTAACTGAAACGTTGATCACAAAGTGCAACGAATATTAATAACTTGATAATTATTATTGATATTACAATATAGATAATAACTCTTAAGTTAAATATTAAGTACATACTATCTATCACACAATTTTAGTATTGAAAATATAATTTAAAAATAAAACATGTATAAAGAATATATTAAAAAAACCTAATATTTGAAAATATACATTAAAATTTTACTGTGAATTTTTTTTTTCAATGCAAAATTATAAATTAACACTAACCATTTATGCTATCACTATCTCAGTAAGGTACTTCTCTCAACATTTAATAGTAACTATATATTTTTTAAGCAACAACTACATTTTAAGCAGATTAATCATTTCTCAGTGTAATTTATTTAAACACTTATCTATAAAAAATTATTTAATTTAGTTCTCATCTTTTCTCGTGCAAGTCAACCTTTTTTTCCAAAATATATTTATCTATCATATTAATTTTTCTTCTCTATTGAAAATCTATTTGACTAATATCCCATCATTTTAGCCTGCATATTAATCATTTCTAGAAAATATAGATAATTATCTATCATGTTAATCTTCTTCTTCTCTCTTGAAAATCTACTTTATTTGTGCAAGTTAATAATTTTTATAAAATATATTTATATATTTATCTATCATATTTTTTTCTTCTATCTTAAAATTTATTTGATTTGTTTATCATCTTTTTCCTTGCAAGTTAACGATTTTTAGAAAAACATATTTATCTATTATATTATTTTTCTTATTATCTCAAAATCTATTTTATTTATTTATTTTATTTTCCAGGTGCAAGTTAACCATTTTTAGAAAATGTATTTATATATCATTTTTTTTTTCTTCTCTCTTAAAAATATTTTTGATTTATTTCTCCAATTTTCCACTGAACTCTAATGTCACATTAGAGAATCCATTCCCACAAGGTAACCATGCTTAGAAAATATATTTATCTATCATATTAATTTTTTTTTCTTCAATCTTAAAAATCTATTTGAGTTATCCCATTATCCCCGTGCAAGAGAACTATTTCTAAAAAATATTTTTGATCTCTACCAAAAAAAAAATATTTGATTTATTTCTCCTCTTTTCCCATACAAGTTAATCATTTTTAGAAAATATATTTATCTATCATATTTATTTTTTTCTTCTCTCTTGAAATTCTATTTGATTTATTTCTTCTCTTTGTCCGGTGCAAGTTAAGAATTTTTAGAAAAAAAAATATTTATCTATCATTTTGGATACAATTTTTCAATACAAAATATATAATATTATTAAATTTAATTAACTATTCAGTAAATTAAAAGGGGAAAAATTAATTTTTTTAGTTTTGGAATTCTATTTTATTATATTTTGGGACAGACCAAACTTTTTCCAAATGATATGACAAACTTTATAAATATAGTTTGTTAAATCAATTACATCTAAATATAAATTAAATCAATTTTTTTCGTATAATTAATTATTATGAATCTGCCACTCTTCGCTGTTGTTGAAGACAATAACTATTTATTTTTTTGCGCCTTATTTTTGAATCTTGAAAGTGATGATAAGATGGCTACGATAAACCAATTGAAAGAGAATCGGGTATTTTTTGCGCCTTATTTTTGAAACCGAAAGTGATGGTAAGATGGCTACAATAAACCAATTGAAAAAAAATCAGGGGCCCCTTATTTTTGAACACTGCTAAATTGACACATTTTGGTGGACAACATGGCTACCAGTATGAAGAAACCAATTGAAAGAGAATCGTGCGACATTGTAGCACTTTTTTTTTTTTAGATTAAAATTTTTTTGTAAATAATTTTTTGATTAAGTATGTGTCAATATCCCGGTGAATGGGGTACAAATATCCGGTGAATTCACCACATATTTGAAGGCATTCACCGAGATAATTGAACTACGTTCACCCGGATAATCTAAGGCATCCACAACCCAATTTTAGTATAGGCATTCACCACATATTCGAAGGCATTCACCGGATAATTGAACTCCTTTCACCGATAATCTAAGGCATCCAAAACTTGGTTTTAGTATGGGCATTCACCGGATATTCGAAGGCACTCACCGGATAATTGAACTACGTTCACCGGATAATCTAAGGCATCCAAAACTTGGTTTTAGTATGGGCATTCACCACATATTAAAGGCATTCACATAAACGTTCACCGGATAATCTAAGACATCCAAAACTTGGTTTTATTATGGGCATTCACCACATATTTGAAGGCATTCACCGAATATTTGTACCCGTTCACCAGATATTGACACATACTTAATCAAAAAAATTAATTACAGATGATGCCTTGTGATGACTTAAAAGTATGTTGTACACATTTCGTGTCAATTTAGCATTTTTGTTTTTGAAACTTGAAAGTGATGATAAGATGTCTGATAACCCAATTGAAAGAGAATCACCAGATTTCTGTTGCGATTCTTTGGCCCCCCTTCCTTGTAGGTATCGAAGAAATAAATAAAAACATGACATTGGTAACAAAAGTACCCCCGAGTCGCTCATTATCACCATGCGAGATTAGAGATGGTGGCGATGACTATGGTCGACAGTGCAGCCACATGGTGACTGGTGAAAATCCTTTTGTTAGGGAGTATTAAAATCTAGGGTAGGTTCTTACTTGTGTTGTACGGGCGTTTCAGCAAGAGTTGGTAGTACATAAACCCTAGATCGGAGAGGCGATCTTAGGTTTAAAACTTGCGGTGTTGACTAGATGTGGCTGTGTGAGGCCGAGATGCTAGTTGGGTTAAACGTAAGTAGTGGTCGGTGGCATGTTTCCGCTTTATTGTTGAGCATAATCATCAATTGCTCGAGAGATAAATATTTTGGGTTACTACGGTCTCATAGGAAATTGTCGAGATGCTGATTTTTCGATAGCATGAGGAAGAGTGGTATTAGCATTCCTAAAATTTATGGTTCGTTTGCAAGCCATTCTGGTGGTTACTATAATATTGTCATCGAAAAAAAAAAAAAGAATTGTACAATCGGCTAGAAAAGGAAAGAGTTTGCATGAAAGTGATGTAAAATAGGTTGTACGGTTCTTACGGGAGTTACGGGCTGAAGATAAGACTCTTTTTTGGAGTCACAAAGTGGGTGCTGATCGAAAGTTGTTACATTTGTTTTGGTGTGATGGTATGTGTCAAATTGACTACGAAGTGTTTGGTGACGTACTTGCATTTGATGCTACTTATGGGAGGACTCAGTATAAATGTCATGTTGTAGTCTTATCTCTGCTCTTATCATAAAAAAGATTTAAAAAATGACTTAATAAATATTTGGCAAAAATACCAATTTGGTACCTTAACTTATTTTTTAGATTCAATTTGCTCCCATAACTTTTTAGATTCAATGAACAACTATGGTTTCAGATTTACAGCAGCAGGCTTATTGTACTTCCAGCAAAGAACTTTTCTATTTCAGTGCAACAATTATTTCAGTTTCTGCAAAGCACTTTTCCTTTGTGCGGTTCTTTGCTTGAAAAATAAGATGTCGGTTTCTTTATTTGCTTGTGTTTTGTAGAAATGAAATGGGCTTGGGTTGATAGGCCCAACTTTGTTGTTTTTTTATTTTTTTATAGTTGGATAAAAGATTAAAAGCATATAAATAAGCTTGGTTCAATAGAACCCTTGGAATTGATATATTTTCTTACACTTTTCCTATAAAAATAAGAATAATTTTAATAAATTTACTAACATATAATAGAAAACCACATGTCTTCAAGATTGAAACAAATTGGTCGGTTCAATGACCGGTCCGGTTATGAAAACCTTGATTTATTCCGCAAAACATTGAAACAAACGTTCTTTATTCTTTATCCTTTATGCTATTGACCAGAGGTCTTCAAGATTATTAAGGAAGGAATCCGATTTGAGTAAGTTGTCTAGGACTTCATTTCCTTACAAGCCGACCTCTGTGCTGAGTATTGGAAAGCACACATGTCGGACTCCTTGGTCTGTGTTTCAAGACGGGCCGAATGGGGAGCCCAGGCCGATGCCGGGAGCACGCAAGTCTCGGCGTGCAAAGACAGACAGATTGCCATCAACAATCGCGATGATGACATCTCGGCGAGCATGCCAACGGTTAGGCGGCTGAAATGTCAAATTGACAACTATAAACACGAGAAGGGGGTTGATTTATGTTTCTCAGAATTTAAATTAAACTTGAAAACTTTTAGCACACAAGTAGATACATTTCCTCGGTTGTTGGCTTCAAGCGAACTTCATTAAATACTATGGAGTGGATTACTGCGCATCCATTAATGCAATATGAGCGTTGGTTGTACTATAACATGAACAATCATGACTTTATGCATCGTGGAGTAGCCATATCATAGTTGTGCATAATGTTTTTTGTAGAACTACGAGCACATTTACCTTTTCGTGTAATAACTTGCGAGTACTAAGGAATAAAGCATGTTGGAAACTTTCTTAAGCTGGACATCGATTCTGCTTCCGAAGGTTGCTTGTGAGAATGACTTGTGACTCTTCTTGATAAGCGTGAGACTTTGTTAGAGAGAGCCTTCGAGTCTTACGTATGAGGGCCAACTTCCTTTTATTATGTTTAGTCTTTGGTTTTTCATCAAGCAAACTCGGACAAGTGTAGGAACTTATCGGGAACAAGAGGTTGGCCAGTTCACTTGAAGAAAGTCAATAATCCTAGTCGTGAGACGGGTTGACCTACGCTTCTCCAGACAGGTTATCATCTAAGTGAACAGACAGGTGAGTCTTACTGTTTTGATCTGCACACTAGGTAGACAGGTTAGCATCCAACACAAAGGTTAATTAAATCATTAACCAATGTTTAGTTCTCAGCAAAACTTAGGGAATTGCACATCATACATTTTAGAGACTTCACATTATGCAGTCCAGAATTTAAACGGGTGCTCGAGCAGTTCAAAACTAGACAGGTGACTCACTGAGTCTTTTCCAGACATATGTTGCTTTGCACATCATCAAGTATATTCGAATATTGACTAAGCGTTGATTTTGTATTTGACCGTCTATACTAAATTAAAGACGAGTGGTTTTTAGACGACTTAAAAAACTGTGCTCTACCAAAAATTAGACGGGTCATAATATATACGAGTGCCCTAAATTCTATTTTCCTGCACACTTAACAGACATGTCAATAATTTCATATGGTTCACTATTACCATACTAAATCTATTTAGAATCATAAAAACTTAGAGATTTTACACATTGAATGTGTTTCAAACAAAATGAGGTCTTAACTACCATAAACATCACATCATCCACGTATATAAATAACCTACACTTTGCCACACAAGATACGGGCACCTCCGTGTTAAGATCATATCTTTAGACATCTCTGATTTGGATAAATCCAAACATATACAGATTTTAAGTCAACCTTGTGAAGTCTACAATATGTCTATCACGTGTGCAAGAAGCAAAATGAACTTTACTTGAACGCAAACCTGCTAAGCACAAATAAGGAAAGTGGCGCTGTCCAATTCTGAAAAGCAACAATCGTTGCTCTGAATCAAACCGCACTCTGATAAAGCTATGCCAACCTATAAGTTCAGTTTGTCTGGAAGCTTATCAACGATCATAAACATTAAATTCAAGACCAAAACAACTCTATTGACATTTACTAACGAAGAACAAAAGAATACTCATTTGAAAAATTCTACTCAACGGACCTATCTTTTTTGAGTATAAATAGAAGACTTTGAAGATCATTGAACAAACAACTTACCTAAAAACCTCAACCATTCAATACTCTCAAAGCTCTCTCTCAAGTTCTTCATTATAAAACTTCTATGGGCAAATCATTTGTATTTATTGAGATGTCTTTATTGCGATCTCACATTCGTTAAATACTTATTCACATCGTGAGTGTAACTTGGTAGAACTGCAAAGTTGTAACCCTTAAAGCTCTTTGCTTCATTCTAACTCAATCTGTTTGTAGAGCCTTTAAAGGCTTGATGAAAGAACACTTGCCCGAGCCGGAGAGAGGCTTGGTATGCAAACAATACTTGTTAGTTGACCCTGCGGACGCTAGGTGTGCAATTATAACCTTCTGTAAAGAACTAGTCTTTACATTACTCTAAACAAGTAGCCATGCCGACTGCATTTCGGCATAAAAAGGATATAGGCTTACATTACTCAAACCATTGCATACAACATTTTATACATGATAACTAATCATGAGCCTCACATAACATTCCATGTACTGTTTTCTTGCCGAGTAAATCCAATACAAACACTACTAAATAAAAGGGTTTTAATAGCGCACTTTTAACAGCGCTTTAATAAGAAACGCTATTTAAAAAGAGGCGGAAGGCCTTTAATAGCGCTTCCTTAAGAAAACGCTATCTTTGGTGCAACCTAAGATAGCACTTTCTTAAGGAAGCGCTATCTATTCCTGATGGATAGGAATAGATAGCGCTTGCTTGAAAAAACGCTATCTTATATATAATAATAGACAGCGTTTTTTTAAGGAAGCGCTATCTATTCCTATACCTAAATATTAGTTCTTTCCATAAGATTAAAATGTTCCCTCTCACACGCGAATTTTTATACCATCCTCTGCTAGGTCTCCCACGCAAAAAGAAGCTGCTGGCCCCTCAACTTCGTTGCATCTTCTTCTTCTTCCACCGACGATTGTGTCCCTCCACCGCAGCTTCTACTGTGTTGTCGTTGCAGGCACTACCACCACCGCGTGTCCACTGCGCCGGCTGTCTCCCTCGTTCGCGTCCAGCAATGGCAACAAAGGCTTCACGTAACCCTTGCCGCCGTACGTCTTCCCTTGCCGCCGTCACCGCACTCTCTGCTTTCGATTTCGTGAAATCCCTCAGGTAAGCCATGTATCCCTCAAAAGATCTGCTTAGAATGGACAAGCTTAAGGTTTAATGTGGTCAGTTGTTGAAAACTTGATTAAACTTTCAAACTTTTAAATCACCTCTTCTCGCATTCTTCATTTGTCCAATTCAATTCCCTCACATTCTCGTGTTCAGCATTTGTCCAATTTCAAATCGTATGTGCAGATTTCGAACCCAACCTGGGTTCGATTACGAACCCTAACTTCGTGTTCCTCTTCTTCACATTCTACAAAACAGTCTCGAATATCCTCTCTCTCTCTCTCCCCTTTCGTCAACCTCTGTTGTAGATCTGTTGTGATTTCTTTGTGATTTTCCCTCTCTCTTTGTGATTTCTTTGCAGATCTGTTGAAGGATTTCTCAACATAGGAACACAGATATCTCACTGCCACCATACTGGTTAGTGAGTTTATTTCTTTGTTAGTGTAATTTTTTTTACAGATATAAATCATTTGAGCTCTTGAAGTTATCATAATTAGTTTAATTTTGTGTTTAGATTTAGCTCTGATCCAAGTGCCTTTTAGCTATAAACGAAGGCATCTTGGTACACTTTTCATTTTTGCATTGAATAACTTGTTTATATGATGATATTATGTTAATCATACTCATGCTCTGAATCTGTTTGATGGAAGGTCTGAAACAATTTTCAAAAATTGAGTGAACTTACAGAAGTTTTTTAATCTAGTTAATTAATATTATCAGGGGAAAAGCCTAGTCATTTCCATATGATATCTGCCATTCTTCCTGGTTTGCAATTCTTGTACTTTTTCCAGTTGCAGAATTGGGGATAGGAAATAGGATTATTTTTAATCTTTGGATTCTTGCTTGTGGCTCTGATCTGGAAGTTCGACTTCTCACCATTCATGGTCCTGATCATTGCCATCTTGAATGATGGAACCATCATGACCATCTCCAAGGACGGAGTGAAGCCATCTCCTTTGCCTGACTCATGGAAGCTCAAAGAAATCTTTGCTACTGGAGTAGTTCTTGGAGCTTACATGGCCATCATCACCGTGGTGTTCTTCTTTTTGATTCATGTCACTGGCTTCTTCACTGTAAGTAATTCAAGCTGTTGAATACAAAACACTCATAATCAAGGTTTTAAATTGCGGTCGTGGTTATGTTGCATTTACGTCAATCGCGGACAATTGTGAAAAAATGTGGCCATGTGACTGTAATTGCGGTCATGTTTTAGTTTTGTATACCTCTATAACCAAAAGGCTGCAGCCTCATTGCGATCGCAGACCTTTATTTAAAACCTTATAATAAAATTATGACCACGTGACATGAAATGACATGGGATTGAAGTATGATGTTTTGTCTATACCTTTCAGAGAGTTTTTGGTGTCAAGCCAATTGCAGACAGTGAGGAGATGCTTAACTCGGCTCTCTACCTTCAAGTTAGTATTATTAGTCAAGCACTCATTTTTGTGACCAGATCAAGGAACTGGTCTTATGTTGAAGCATCCTGGATTTTGCTAATTACAACTTTCCTTGCTTGCCACAGTTGGTTAGTTTCTACGTTCAACTTTAATTTAGCATTTTTGAAAGAAATTCATATATGTGATTTTAACGACAAGTGATGAACTTAGGTGGCTCTTTGTGATTGCTTTGTGTGCACCCGGGACTTTGCCGAGAATCCACCCAGTTTGGTTGGGGATAGGAAGGAGTAATCCGGATCTTGACATTATCACCTACATCCTCTTGACATTCTCAAGTTCCTCATTCCTTTTGGATTGTCTAATAGGGCATGGGACAACATGCTTGAAAACAAGGTCCTACAAACATTCTCAAAATCACCAACTTTTTTTTTGTTTCTTTCTAATTTCTAGTCTTTTTCACTCCATTATATTTATGGTTGCTTACTATAGTTTAATCATTTTGATGTAGACTGCATTCACAACAAAGAAGGATTATGGAAGGGGAGAGGGATGCTTAATGGGCAGTGGCTCAGCGCACACTCCACGGTCTCCATGTTCTGAATCCCATAAAAGCAACAACCATGAGCACTGCGAGATTGCTTGAGCAGGCGAAGAAGGCGTCTTTGAGGTTTGCCAGGTTAACTATTTCTGACTTATCGGGGTGACAGGGCACCTTCCTATCCAAATCTTGCTGCTCATTCATTGCCCACTATCACTATATATATATATGCTCACTCTTTCAACCTTCCCTCCACACCCTTCACCACTTAAACTTGTTAGCTTACGTACTTAAAAAAACAATAGTTGGTACATAACATGAACATTATGGCTTCTACCACCTCTTCAAGCCTGTCAGCTATCCTTCTTTATATTATCGTGGTCTGTGCTGTTGGTAACTTGAACAAGGAGTTTCAGATTACATGGGGAGATGGTCGTGCAAAAATACTCAACAACACCAATCTTCTCACCCTTTCCCTTGTGAGCCTGCGGCTCGGCTTCGATCCACCAATGAATACTTATTTGGCAAGATTGATATGCAAATCAAGTTGGTTTAGAAACTCTTAAACCGCATCCTTTTGCCTATTATGTAAGTTTAAAACATGAATGTTCAATCATCTGAATATGACTAACAAATGAATATTGAATATTGAATATTTCTTCTTTTTTCCAGCTTTCCTCAAAGGGGTCAACATGGGATGAGAATGACTTGGAATTCTTGGGAACCTGAGTGGTGATCCTTATACTCTACACACCAATGTGTTCAGCCAAGGCAACGGCAACAGGGAGCAGCAAGTCTATCTCTGGTTTGACCCAACTACAGATTTCCATACTTAGTCTATTCTCTGGAATCCCCAACGCATTGTGTAAGCACCCACCACTTATCGAGTAACCTAAGTACCTTGATTAACATTTTCCTATAATATAATATACATGTACTTCATTAGTTTAGTTACTAAATATTGTTATACGTACATGTGCTTCACTTCTCAGTGGATGGCATGCCCATCGGAGAGTTCAAGAATTTGGAATCGGTTGGAGTTCCATTTCCAAAAGCGACCCATGAGAATATACTCAAGCTTGTGGAATGCGAGATGATTGGGCTACAAGGGTGGACTCATCAAGGCAGATTGGTCCAAAGCTCCATTCCTTGCATCCTACGGGGAACTTCAATGCCAATAATGTTTGTATGCGGAGCACGGTGGAAAATCCTCATGCAAATCAAATACAAATCCTCTTCACATGTTGTCGACTTAAGAGATATATAACAAAGAAATAGCTTTTTGGATTCTTAGGTTATATAGATTTATTTATTTCTGTTCCTTGGTGGATTTGTGTAAGGACTCTGTAATGGCAATCTTGGGCAATTTGGAGTGTAGCATTTTAGTTACTGTGGTTCTTCCTTATGTTGTTGGGTTATTATTGTATACGGGTTGGTGTACCCCTTGTACCCTTTAATCAATATACTTTTGTATGTAAATGTATGGTTTGTTGAGTTTTGCTAAGTGCAATGGGATGGATAAAGCTGTTTAATGTCTTAGTTTCTTTGGTACATGTGGGAAATATAGAAAAACAATGTAAATAATTAAAAAAGGGGGGGAATAGGTAGCGTTTTCTTGAAAAACCTTTGCCTAAAGTTAAAAATAGATAGCGCTTCCTTGGAAAGCGCTATCTATTAAACTTTAGACAGCACTTCCTTGAAAGCGTCTAAAAACAATGTAAATAATTTAAAAAAAAAAAGGGAATAGGTAGCGTTTTCTTGAAAAAATCGTTGTCTAAAAACAATGTAAATAATTTTAAAAAAGGGGGGAATATGTAGCGTTTTCTTGAAAAACGCTGCCTAAAGTTAAAATAGATAGCGCTTCGAGAAAGCGCTATCTTTGCAAACTTTAGGCAGTGCTTCCTTGAGAAGCGCTGTCCAAATTATGTAATAGATTGCCTTATTACGAACTTTAGACAACGCTTTCTCAGGAAGCGCTACCTATTCTCACTTTCGGTAGCGCTTTTTAAGCGCTATTGAATCTCTCCCACCTTGAGTGGCGGGTGAATAGATAGCACTTGGAAGTGCTACTAAAGGCTAAAAAAGCGCTATTAAAGCCCAATTCCTTAGTAGTGAAAGTACGGAAATTTACAGTGTATGTAAATCAAATCTCATGTCAGTGTATATTGAGAAGTGTTAATTGGTGGTCACCATACGAGAGACGGGATACACTATGGACTCAAATCCTTACTTAAACTGTTATTTCGTGATTGTTATTAGCTGGTTTTTGGTTGGTGTCGAAAATCTCTTTGTTACAAATAATTTAAGATCGGACGAGTGTGGGGCGAGCGAGTTGCGGTAATCTCGTCGGGATTTTTGTATGTATACGCGCCAAGTATGAATTTGACAAATTAGTCAAATTTAGTAAATCTTGGCAAGGACTTGGTATTACAATAAAAGTGTAACTATTTTATATTTTGAAAATATATTTCCGATTTGAAAGAAAAGTTAGTTTCTTAAGCGAAAGATACTTTCCAATTGCATAACTTTTTTGAAAAGGGAATAATTTGAAAATGGAAATAACAATAATTTAAAAGGCAATTTGTAAAAGCGTGATTAAATGATTACTAAATTCAATAAAAGAACTTTAAATAAAGAGCATGAAAGAAATCCTGAAAGTAATGAAAGACATGTAAAGAACTTAAAAATTAGTATTAAAGAACGAATAAAGAGCTTTAAAGAATAAAACCAGTATTGTCCTTGGTTTATAATACTGAATTGAATTGAAAATGAAAAGGATGGAGGGAAGTACTTGAGTGTAATCTTTGTGTGATCGAGATATGTAGGATATGTATCAAGTAACCTCCTCCATTACATTGTGATTACTTGTATTTATAGGAAAATAAAATAACTACCTAGAGATAACTTCTTATCTATAAGACGCCAACGTGTCTTTCGTAGTTTTCTTAATTTATCTTAAGCTGTCTATCAAGCACTTCAATAACCGTTCAATTTCTTGAGCTGCTCAGTATCAACTTGATTTTTTTTGATGGTTTGGCTGCTTGACAATGATCTTGCTAATGTCTTATCGGTCTTGAGGACTTGGCCATTTTCACACTTAGTGCGTTTGACAACTCTTAATACTTTGTCGAAGCGAGTTGTCAATTTATCCTTTTAAGCCGACCAATATTTTCTTGTCAACTAAATCTTTTTAGGACTTAGAAAATATTAGTCATTACTTTGATTTCTCCGTCATCGACTAAATGTATCAAGTCAATAATCCGAAATTTTACCCTTGCGAGATCGTCCCACGTCTTGCTTTAAACGAGTCTTATTTTATACGACATGCCAGCCCGAAGAACTTCTTGTCAATTTCCCATTTGTCAATTCTTCTGAATTTTGATTTTCTCCTTCATGCGGCATTTATTATATCTTTGACAATTCTTCCTTGATTCTTAGTCATCTGTCGAATTATTTATCAAGAATTTAAAATCCTTCCATTACGAGATGCCCCCAAATTTTACTTTTCAACGGCTTTGCCCGAAAGAATAGCAAAATTTGAATTTTGAAATGCTAACAAATTTTCTTAATCTTGGGTTCTTATCAGTTAATTAAACCTTGCTTTAATTTCATCCCTACTAAATAGTGATAATCATAACGTCACGGGTCTCTTGGAATTGAACCAAAGGCTCTCACTCTTCTTTAAATTGCGAGTCACATTGTTGTTGACTTTCTTCTTCTTATCTTTCTTTTCCCTCGCGAAAACCTTCTCTAAAGGAAAAATCCTTTCTTCTTCCTCACTTCATTCAATCTCTATGGCATCATCTTTCAAGATGTCGACTTTCCATACCTCCTTCCACCAGTCGTTCCTCCTAGGCGGTAGTTCATGGCCCACTTTTGGAAGAATCCGAGTTATGGCAAGAATCTAAGGTAATTTACCCTATTTCCGATTCTTCTATTGCTTTGAGTCCTCTGCTACATTCTTGGGTCCTTTCGTAACCCAAAATGAAATTTGGAGGGTTTCTGCGATTCCTTTCCTTACGCTAACTTCGAATGAGGCTATTTTATCCTCCTAACTCCTATCCCTATTCATGTATTTAAAAAGAGCAATAGGATTTTAGAATGCCCCCTGCACTCGGTTTGATGCTTACATTAGTTGGTTTGCCGAGTTCGGTGATGCGCAACGTGTGGGAAGAAGCTGGAATTTTTGAGTTTATTGACTTTCTCACCACGTTAAGCTAGTGAACTTTTCTTTAATAGGGCGTCGAGTCTTTTTTGGAATAGAACCACAAATAATTTTCACTTTCCTTATGGGATGATGGGTCCGAGCTTTATTTGACATGTTGGCTATTACGAGGCCTCCGTCCGGATAGCCCCACCATGCATTAGACATCGAAAAAGAAAAGCAGTTAGCGTCATGTGCCAAAATGCACTTTCTCTAAATATAGCCGCAGACTTTAGAGGTGGAGCTCATGAACATGTGACGGATCGAGCACGTAGCCTTTTTGGTTCTTTGGTTATGTGCTTATGTCTTTTGTAGCAATACGCTTTTTGATTGCTTCGTATGTTCCTCGGCCAATATTTTGTCAGTGGCAAAGAATAGCATTGAGCCAATGTGTTTTGGATAATCTTTATGGCCAGTATGAGTAGTTGATCTACATCGGATCTAAGCAAAGAAAACCAACATAGGAGGACCTCTTTGGCTTCTCAATTGTGGTTAAATGCGTCTTGGAGCGTCAATTTTCATACAAAGCTCTGTGATTTGTCAAGTGGCACTTATAGCTCTATCTACTAATGCGTGTCTGTGAATCTTTTCCAAAGAGATGAAGCTGAGAATTTTAAGTTCTACTTCAAAATATTTCATTCACTTCATCCACCTCCTCAAGATCAACTTCTCTCCTTTCATTGGGAAATACGGTCGAGAGTGGTTCACGAAGGTGGTACCACCATTTCTAAATCCAACAAATCAATTTGGACCAAATTTCGCTGCCATAAAATCATATTTTGTTGATGGTCCTAGTTTCAAAACTCCACAGGAATATATCCGCATTTGCCCGATACCCTTTGCGTAGCCATTTCGGTTCTGATGAGGAATTTTATTGGTGCTAAAGCTCCAACATATGATCATATTGCGTAATCGATGATGAGGATAAATTCTTGGGACTTTCTTAAACCTGTTTCATTTTGTCTTCCACGGAGTTACTGAAAACTTTCTTGAGTGGTGGGATGAGTATTACTCCGACCACCATATCAGTTTAAAGACCAATTAAGTTGT